>PVKA01002328.1:0-127278 GCA_004027165.1 Ctenomys sociabilis | reverse complement strand
ATGCCCCACCACACCCAGTCTCAATCACTGTCTCAGTGTGCCCTGGGGGCAGGGCTGGCACAGCACAGCAAGGATCAGAACCATGGTCCCTGTGTCTGCCTAAGCAGGCACTTTAATTTGCTGAGCTATCTATCTGGCCGGCCCTTACACAATCTTCATCAAGCTACTAAATTTTGTTGGAGTGTAGAATGAGCCATAGAAATATGGGGGCCAATAGGTTTGCTCATATTCCCACTGGGTTTATTTAAAAGAGATGCCCCCATAGGTCATACTTGGGGACTCCAGGCTGCAGGGTTGTGGACTCAGGAGGTTATGCCTCACCTTCTCACCATCATTTTCTTCTCTTTTGTGGCACAAGCACTAAACCAGTAGCACTCATGTCAACTGTCACTGTGCTCATGACTGATGCCAATATATGCATTAGTTAAAATGATGTCATTTATTCCCCTTAACAAACTTGCAGTTGCCTCAACCTTCTAGAAATTACTGTGTTGGAGGATAAAGTCCACCTAGGACTGCAGTGTGTGGTCACAGACATAGGAGCCCACTGCCCACACAGATGTTTAGAACTGAAATTAGCCTTGTCTGGAGAACATAGAGCTGTCCAGGTCCCCTAGGTGTAGACAGCTTGATGTGGGTTGGGGGAGAGTGGGTGGTCACAGATGGGAGGGTTTTAAGGGCCAGGAGTGAAGCCCTCTTTTAGCACCTTTGTTCAGTTCTGTTAAGTACAGCATAGATAACCTTGGTAGCAAGGAAGCAAGGAAAATGTGGTTGAGCTGCACAGCCATGGGTGAGAAGGTACACAGCTCAGAGAGCAGACATATCCTCTGCTGCAGTCACTAAATGTGGATACACTATTTCATAGCATTGCTTTCATCCTTCTGCCTCAAAAGTCAAGGAGTGAACTCCAATATCTCTTCTCATGCATTCTCTGTATGCTTTTTAATCTCATGATATCCAAAAAGAGTGATTGCAAAGGTGACAGGAAATTGAAATGGAAAATACTTCTAGAAATTGAAAAGAAAACTATTTTAATGTTCCCACAGGTAAATACAGGTCATTTCTGCAGAACCAGTAAAAATTATATTTAAAATATTTTTTCAACTAATACTAGAAATGTATACATTGTAAACTATTTGTGTATTAAACAATCCAAATATATGACACTTGTGCTAGCATCTTTATTAAAAAAATAAGATTTAAATAAATTACACATCATGAGGATGGAATAAGTGTGTCACTAAGAGTTAATACCCTTAAAAGAAATAAATTTATGGGATAGTTTAAATATATACACTGTTTAAAGAAATCACAGATTGGGACACATGGATAGACAAGACCAGATGGACAGAGAGGACCCTAGAAAACAGTGTTCCCCCTACCATGACTAGGTCCTGCTGAAAGAGCTACTTCTTTATACAGTGTGTGTGTAGAAGAGTGGAATATATGAAGTTGGTGAAATTCCTTTCAAACCTACTTCCAACGCCTTCCCCTTCTGCAAAGGAGTGGATCCCAGCAGCAATGGCTCCATTTTAAAAGTAGTGAATAATGTACTGATTTCTACAGCTCCAGCCGACGAACATCTTTTGCATTTTCCCTTCGCTATAGAGCTTGGTAGGTTGGGAATCTTGAACTCTGATACTTCACCTACATCTGACAGCTCAGAGAGACCCTTCTGTCTGAGGACAGAGAACAGAGGTGGCCACGTCTACAGCTGGTATTGCTGGGCATGTCCTCAGTCTGCCTCACAGAGCCTCTTCCCCCATCCTGTACCTTTTTGATCTTGGTTTCCTTGAGGAAGCCATTGTTGGGTTTCTTGCCCAGTTTTAGGCACAAGGACAGACACTGAACAAGATGCTGGCCTTTGTCCTCTGGCCCTGAATTCTAGCAGAAGACCGACTACCTCTATTTCTTTCCCTGAGCCCTGTCATTATCTCCTCTTTACTGGACTTATATGGCCCTCTGTCTAAAATGAAAGGGTTTCCTGAGAGGATGCATGAGACTGTTGAAGGAAAGAAACAACAGATCTGTAAAGTCAGATTGAATAAACCTTATGGACCAAGAGTGATGAACACAGGGGTGGTGGGAGATGGGCTCCACCCCAGCACCCTCAGTTCCTGCAACCCCCTCCCCACAGCAGGGATCGTTGTAGTCTGATGTCCCTTCATGTGAGGTTAGCTCCTGGGCCTGGTGTTCACACAGACTTCTTGTTATCTGGATCCTGGTGGACTGTGATGCTTCCATTGTCCCTTACTCCTTCATCTCGCTGAAGGAGCAGTAGTTGGGTCCCAGGCCTTTCACAGTGCAGTCAGTGCTGTCACTGTCACACTTGCCACAGTGACACTCAGTGGCCACAGGGTATGTGTACAGGGAGTCTGCGTGGTGGGCACAGCCAGGCACTCTTACAGTCTCATATACCAGCTCCTTGAAGGTGCACGTTTTCTGGAGATTGGGCCTGGCAGGATCCTTGTACACCAGGTCCTGAGGGAATTAAGAAGGGGGAATCAAGTTTTAGTGCCTTGAGGGTTCCGCTGGGCTCAGTTGGAGTGAGGCAGGGGCTGGATTCTGAGGCTCTTGATCTATTTAGCTGTAATCATCCATGAAGCTTCATACATGCCCTTCAGGGTATGCCATATTGCTGATTCTTTGGGAAATCCTACAGAAATATGTAAATTTTTCTTTCCTAATTCCTACACTTATATCAGCATATTGGTTATATCTCAAAATATAAAAGTTTGCATATAAAAAAGTATAAAAGGAAATATGATTTAGAATTTTCAGTTGACCTTTTGTACTTTATTGTGAACTATGTAAATATTAACTAGAGCCATAAACACTATAATATAATTTCTTAGAAAAAATGTAAAGATAAATTATTATCTTGCTATCTTTACAACAAAAATGTTATTCATGAAGGCTGAGTCATAACACATGTATGGGGGCTTCTGTAAGATGTTACATATTCCCCTACCCCTGTAGGCATTTTCTTCTTTTACATGTGGTACACCTTTCAGGGCTCTTGGAATCTAAAGATGCACAGCTTTTATATGAAATTTTTTAACCCAGGAAAATATTTTTAACCCTTCTAGCACTTTCCATTGGAAAATTTATTTTCACTGAGGAGAAAAAATTGGGCTTGCATTTATTTCAATATCATGCTATCTGTGTTCCAGGAAGGTGCAATAAATTGTGCATTGGGAGGAATTCGCTTGATCAAACTCATTCTGCCAATAAGTAATGTGCATTTCATTAAAAAGTTGCTATTTTCAATTTCAGTGGGCAGCCTGAAGTTCAGGACAAATAGCTGCAGAGTGGAGAAGACTGGTGGAAGCTGCCCCTTTATTCGGATCAGAGAAAAGAAGCCTCGCCAATTTAGGCTAGGAACTCAGAGTCACTGAGTCTTGGTCTTCTCAAAGGTGCCCGAGGGAGTGGATTTCATCCTAGCAGTCTGCAGTGTTCACTGCGCTCTCAGGTTGCTCACTGGCATATGTGTTCAAGCAGGTCAAGAGTGCAGGTTTGAAATGTGCTGTTTGTGGCTTGGAGGTATGTTGTGGTAGTGTGTCTGTTGTGAACTAGTACATGAAAACTGCCTTTTCAGGAATGTTCCTTATGAATCTCTCTCTCTCTCTCTCTTATGGAATATATATATATACATACATATATATATATATATATATTACTCTATATTTATTTTTCCTTATGTAAAATTTAGCATGGAAGTATTTTATTTAGCTTTGGAAATGCACACTTGGAACATTAATAAATTTATTGTGTCAATTCTAAGGCTTTCCTAAATTTACCTAAGATGGAGTTCAACCCCACACTGACGTCATGACCATACACCCCAGTCACAGCACAGCTGCTCCTGACCAAGGAACTCATACATCAGGAAAGAGTGTGTTGGTGAAGCCAGCCTCGCGCAGAGCCCTACACCTCCCTCCCTGGGAGGCACAGGACCTACCCTGGTGAAGCAGTAGCCTGCACACCATGTGGTGTTGACTGCGATGCAGAACCTGCACTCTTCTCTCTCCACCGCGATGGTGATGTTGGTCAGCACGCAGCCATGGCAGCAGATGGCTCTCCAGCAGCAGAGGAGGAAGAAGAGCTGGGCGGGCTTCATCCTGGCCTGAGAGACAAGCAACTCTTAGACCATTACAACTTACACTTACAATAATGATGCAAAAGGGTCAAACCGAAGCTCTTTCTCCTGCCTCCTCCTGGTCCTGCTCCACTCAGCAAGCATCTCTAGTTTTCCTTTGAACCACATTCTTCCTCCTCCTCTCCTCCCACCTTTTTTTTGTTTTGTTTTAGGTCAAAGTAGAAATGCATGGTGGATTAAAATAGCAAGGCAGTTATAAAAGTAGAGCAGCACTAAAAGATACATTAAAATGATGTATTGATATTGATTATCTTAAGGTGAAGGAAATAATGGGAATCATTTTATGTCCAACAATGTTTTTAATGACCAGTTTTGTTTAAAAAGAAAATTACATATGACAAAAAGTATTTCATTTTTATCGCCTGTGGCTTGCCAAAAGTTATTACAGTGTATGAAGCCTGTTTAAGAAGCTAAGATAACAGATACACATTCTCCATGCAGCAAATTCTAATTTCTTCTCCAGGTCCTTAAAACTCTGTAATTTCAAAGTACTTTTCATCACTTAATGATAAGTTCAGCACTCACCTGTGAGCGGCTTCTTGTACAGGGAAGGAAGGCTATAGGCTGAGTCCAGTCTCTCTACCCCTTTTATACAAAACTGGGTGCAATCAACACCACGTGGATTTGCAGGGTATTAATGTGACTGATGTTACCATGAAATTGGCTGCAAGTGAATCCATGTTTAGACACACAGGGAGATCAAGTTTCCTGAAGGTAGACTAAACGCAGTGCATCAGAAAGAATAATGTTGTCAGAGGGGATGATGTACAAATTAAATTTGATATGTTAGCACGCCTACTCATTCACCTTGTCAAATTAAATGTGACTTTAGCTGCTTTTCTAATCTTTAACTTAGGAAAATTAGCACTGCTCTAAGTATTGCTGTGGCCCTATAGAAGAGGTCCATTAAAGCTGTATGGCTAACACATGGTTCCGAGAGAAGGGTGAAAGCTGTGATTGAGGAACAAACAAATCAGCATTTCATTATCTGACTCCTACTTAAGTTGGAAAATTTGTCTTTATTTTCAAATTCCAGTTCTTCTAATCTGAATTCTTATTTTTGATGCTTTAGAGAGAGCTTTCTACTCGGCATGCAATCTCCTAAATATGCTATTGATTTGTTCCCCCAGTGATCTCTGCATGTGATGTTCTTTATGTTGGAAATGTCTGGAATTCTTCCACATCTGCCCCAATACCACCCAACTGCAGCAAACTCCTCATCCTTTCGTGTTCTGGGGTGCTTGCCTGTGGGAGTTTAGGGCAGGAGGTGAGGAAGTGCTTTCATCACTACTTCCAGCTTGCAATCATTTATATTCATCTGTTTCCTCCTGGAGATCAAAAGCTCCTTAGAGGATGCAGCTGATGTGTTTCACAGATACTTATTAAGTTGTATGAGTGGAGCCAAAGGTCAAGGACTGAAAAATGAAGATATATTAAGAAGGTAACAGAGTCAAATGACACAGGACCTTTGAGGACTTTGGTTCTTACCTGCATGTGATCTGACAGATTGCAGGGTTTTTTAGTAGAACAGTGATAGGAACCTATTTGGCTTTAAAAATGTCCCCCTGACTACTGTTGTGTAAAGCGCATATTGCTAGTGGAGGGAAACAAAGGTAGAAATAGGGAGACCATCTAGTGTTCTACCGGAATGCTACTGCGGCAGCCCTGGTGAGAGAAGGGGTTTGTGCAGACCAGCATGGTAGCCCTGAGGGCTATGAGCCATTGCACAACCCTGGATATACTTTGAAAATAGAACAAACACAATTTATTATGGCTAGATGTAGACTATCAGAGAAAGAAAGAAATCAAGGGTGACTTTGAAGCTTCCAGTCTCAATGACCAGCAGAATAACCTTGCTATCCACTGAATGGAGGGCTGAAGATGGAGTACATTTGGGGAAAACCAAATTCAGACTAATACTTCAATGTTTTTCCATCTTGGTTTTCTCAAAGGTACCCTAGATGGAGTGGATTTCATCCTAATGGTCTTTGAAGGTTAACTGTGTTCTCAGACTGCTAACTGGCATTTGCATTCGAGCAGGTCAAGATCGCAATTTTTATAATGTGACTCGAAAACAAGTTAAGCTTGTGGTGTCTGTAACATATCCAAGGACATTGCTTAATTGGGATTTTAGGGGCAGAATATAGACTTCAGGTGTAATTTTAGGAGTCAGTGACTCAAACCCAGACGAGGTTATGAAGGTAGTGAATGTAGAGGACAGAGTGAGGATGAGAAGGGAATCTAACCGTACCCCAACATGAACAGGGCAAGGGCATGGGAAGGCGGGTGCTGAGACAATGTGTTGTCACACAGGGTGGGCGCGGAGTGGGGTCAAGGAAGAACGGGTACTGTATGGCCTGTGCTGGGGACAGACTGAAAGATGAGGGGAAGGAAGGCACAGTGCATGCAGCAGGGGAGAGCAGTGATATGGCTGGAAGAGCCCTTTGAGGTGATGGGGACAAGGGCCTGACTGTGCTTGTTTCCATGATTGGGAGCAGACAGCTGGGCAAATAGAGGACTTCCTGCAGAAATTCTGTTACTACGAAGATCAGCAGCAAAATGCGTGCCTGGTCACATGGAAGCAGAAGTAGGGTTGGGGCAGCAGGAAACATCATGGTGTGAGGAGCTTCAGCTGTAGGCAGAGCACAGATGCGTGTGTGCGCATACGTGTGTGCAAATGAGTGTGTGTTTGTGCAAGTGTGTGTGTGTACATGTGTGCCCGTGTGCATGCATGTGTGTGCATGTGAGTTCATGTGTGCATGTGTGCATGTGTGTGTGTGTGTTTTTTGTGTGTGTATGCTCACGTGAGTGCTTGCGTGCTTGTATGTGCGTGAATGTGTGGATGTATTTGCATGCGAATGTGTGGATGTATTTGCATGCGTATGTGTCTGTGGCCCCAGCCCTGAGCAGCAGCGCACAGCTCTGTAGTCGGGGCCTGAGCCAGGTGGAGGGCGAGCCTTTCTTCTCTCAGCTGCCTCCTGTTCCCGTCCCGTGTGCTCCATTCTGTGCAGTGGGCACCACAGCAGGCTGCGTTCTGTCCCTGCTCCGCGAGCAGATGACTTTTCCGGTGGGCACTAGGGGCAGTAGCACCACCGCTTGCCTTGCCTTTGTGGTTCCCCTCCTCTCATGGCAGCGCCTGCTTCCTGGCTCAGCCCCTCACCCTCGGGATCCTGCCCTGCCCCCGCCCCCCATGAGCCCAGCTGAGGAGGAGCTCCAGGCTCCCTGGCGTCTTGGCAGGCGGTTCTTCTAACACTGGGTAGCCACTTCCTGAATTCGCCAACTCCCTGGTTGCCTCTGTCTTACCCTGTTAGGAGCAATTTCTGTTTTTTACCTGAACACTGAAGAGTATACTGCCTTTGTTACTAGACCCTTGGAGTTTCACACACGGATGTTAATTAACTCTGTACCTAACCAGATACTCTGGGAATCCTGGGCTATTCTCCTGGATTAGATGAGAGCACTGCTACCTTTCCCAAATCGCAGGTGCCTCTTTCCTGCCATTGGAGGGAAGCAGAATCCCATTCCCTCAGTTTCGGGTGTGTGTCTCATCCCTTTCCACAGAAGCTGCTCCTAGAAGCACTCTATGGCACCTGCTAACCAAGTGCCTCTGCAACCCTTGGCCTCAGCACCCAGCAGAGCGTCAGCCCTGGCTCTGGGCCTCTTGTGCTCTGCCTGGGGCTTCCTTAGGTCCTCACATCTATTCTTGTAAATGCACAACTGGTCTCTGACATTTCTGGTCAACCAGTGTCTTCAGCTGCTGGGGGATTTTGGTCTGTGCAGTCAAAAGTCTGTGTTTTTTAATTTACAAAGATTATTTTGCAAATAGATTATTTTGCAAACCTCCAGGTTTGAATGGCAGGTAAGAAGTTATCCATGCTCATATCTTGATAAAACTTTTTAGCACACAATATGAAGCAAAATTATGCTTATGAGGAAAGCACCAATGCCATATTCTTTGAAAGTACTGGAATTTTATTTGCCCCAGGCTTATGACTTGTACCAAAGACACTGTGCAAAGAAAACCAAGATTAAGTACACTTTAGGGAGGCGGAGACAATACGTATTGGTGACATAGGAAATCAGGTGGACAAAAGAAGCCAGGCAGTACACTGTATAGATCACAATATTCAATATCATTTTCAACAGAAGTTTTGAAAACCAAGAGCAAAAAAATTAAGCAACGTTTGCAGTAGACATGAATCTTAGATAGTTTAAAAGGCATTTTTTTCAGATCATAGAGCGTGAAGTGGAAAAATGTGTTTGTAGGTGAAATCTAACTACTGTACATTTATCATCTATTAAAGTGGCTTATACATACCACAGTATCAAAAAATATTGAACAAATAAAAATCTTGAAAGTTGCCTGATAAAAAACAAAATAACCAGTGGCTTTTAATGGCTTTTCCTGGTTATCAGTGAAAGACAAAAGTCTCATCAAACAGGTGATAAAACCAGGCACAAATCTTTACCTAATTAGACCCACACATAGAAATATCTTCCATCAAAAGCTTTTGTTTGTTTTAATCTTTGAACCTTTGAGGCCCCTTTGGTCACAATAAATTGCAAAGTTTGTGATTTTTACACCATGATATCATATGCTTCTCTGGCACTATTCTAAAGCTAGTTTATAAGATGAGGAGGAGCACACAGAAAGAAGCCAGTGCCCACAGGACCCCGGAAGTCACTGGGTAGAAATGGGAGGGGGAGGAAAACATTCAGTTCCAAGAGGGTCAGTCCTCATCAGGGCCACTTGCTTCTGACTGGTCCTTTTCATCCTGCTCTTCATTGCTGTCAAAGGTGCTCACCCCTGGCTTTGCTTTCCTCAATTTGGCCTTTTTCTTTTCTTTTCTTTCTTTCTTTCTTTCTTTCTTTCTTTCTTTCTTTCTTTCTTTCTTTCTTTCTTTCTTTCTTTCTTTTTTTCTTTCTTTCTTTTTTCCTTTTTATCTCAGCTTCTCTCATCTTATTGAGCTCTTATTGAGCTTAATCTTCACAGATTCTGATTTTCACAGATTTTGCCTCAGACTCAGACCCCTCCTCATCTTTCTCTTTCTCTTCCTCATTGCTTTCCTCACTTTCTTCCTCTTTGGCAGTTTTTTGCCACACACTCTTCAACACTGGCTATAAGACAACAGAGTCTTCGTAGATCTGGGATCCCTCCAAATTGAACATCTGAGCATTGTGACACAGAAGCATGACATCCTTCTCCAGCTCATCCAGGCTCCGGTACTTGTGATTACAAATTCTTTCTTTTATTTTTTTTGAAATCCACTGGCATCCTAATTTATTCATAGTATTCTGGTAACTCTATCCTGGAAGGCAACTGAATGAAGACTTCACTGAGCTGCCACCCTGAACTATCCTTGTGGTTGATCACAGTATCAGTGATAGCGTTCATATGTTTTGTCAGTTTGGGGGGATTTGGTGACAGCTTCTCAGCTAGAGGTGGGCCTTGCCTCTTCTTCACTTTTTCTACATCTTCCTTCACAGGATCTTTGTCCACATTTCTTTATCTGTTTCTCTTCTTAAGCCACACTTCCTCTTCCAAATTGCCATCTTCGGTGGGCATTCCAACAAAGGGGCTCCTCGATGGGCTCTGGACTGCCCCATAATTTGCCTCTAACATAGTTCAGGAACAACAACAGGCCTCTAGGCTCCTCCATTGTCCAATATGCTCACCGCCAAGACATGTAGCTGTTCTGTACTTGAAATTCATCTAGTACAGATTAAGATGATTATGAAAGATACACTAGACTTCAAAGACAAAATAAGAAACTATACGAATATGTCAATAATTCTTGTCTTGATTATATTTAAAAATACATGGTTTGGAATATATTATGCTAAGTACTCATTGAGTTAAAACTTCCTCTGTCCCTTTAAACTTTTTCCTTAAAGTGTGAGTTTTTAAAAAGTCAGTTAGTGGCCCCATCTATTTCTTCCAGGCAGCACTGGTGCAGCACTTGTGGGCCAATGAGCAAACTTGCAGAGGTCACAGTTTGTCTAACATCAGTACATGTGCACCAGGCTTTGCCAGGCTTGGTCAGCTCACACAACTGAAGAAAATAATAAATGGAAAGCCTGGGGGCTGGCAGTGCTTGCTCTTACGAATGTGCAATGATGTTCTCGATGTTTTCAGTGAGGCGAGGGGCAGGCAGGTGAGCCTTCTCATGGCTAGATGAGCTTCTGGTTCACATTCGCTGGGCAGTCAGATGGAACTTTAATTTTTTTTGCATCAGATGAGGCACTAAGAAGGCAAAACAAAACCAGATGCATGTCTGTTGCATTTTCTTCCCTCAGTGCAAGAGAGAGCAAAATGGCCTAGAATTTGTCTGAGAGGAGAGCTCTTTTCCTGAGCAGTGATAACACTCTGGATATTCCATCCTGGTGTTCCAGTAAGAAGTCCAGTCAATACACTTGTTATCAGTCAACTGACAACACACAAAGCTAAAAATACTTTTTGGCTTTACAGCAACTGGATCTCGTATAGAGTAAGCCTTCAGTAAATATTTCTGGGTTTCATTTTATTTTGATGCGTGTTGTCAGGTTTCTGGACACTGAGGCATACAACACTGAGAATTGTGCATACAGTTCAGTAATTCACAATAGACTGCTGCTTCACGTGGGCCATGGTGGAAGACACATAACCTACTGCTGAGCCAGCTGTCAGTCCAGCACACATTGCAGATGCCTGGTAGTTGTGGTTACATCTTCTTGCCTCTTATTTGCCTCTCATCTAAATTACATCTTATTTCTATGCATACACACAAGCCTGAATGTAAGACAGTGCTTTCCTATTGTTAGGTTGCAGCATGACCTCTGAAGGTGCAATGCGTTGTCTTCATTTAGTCACTGTGACAAATGCTCAGTCACTGAACCTTTGCCTGAATATCTTCTCGCATCTTCAAGAATCACATGATCAAGCCTCCCCAGGGGCTCATGCGCATGCAGGCAAGGTGTTTGGGAAGTGAAGATCTCAGGGGTGTGACACTGGTCATCGGGTTAGGCCATCGCACGGGGGTGGGGGTGGCTGATGCATCAAGTCAACCTGAGTCTAGAAGCTCAGCTGAGTAACTCAGTGCTTCTGCCCAAGGCTGTACAGGACATGCCCCGAGTGCTCTAGATGTTGTTCTTTGTGTTGACTCAAGAAGTTTAGAAGATTAAGTGACTGAGCAGGGAGCAAGGGTCCTCACATTGTAAGCCTTGTTGGCCTGTTCAAGAGGAGGGTATGGGGTTAGTGTGGGTATAGAGGCCACTACCCCACCCCACATGGAGCCTGTGCACAGCAAGAGAGAAATAAGGAAGGACTGGCTACTGGTGCCTGGGGGGAGTGCCACCCTTTCCTTTAGCTTGGATGCCATCTCCTGGCTTCTAGTGTGGCCTGCTTAGCTTCTGCCTGGGACTCTTTGGCCTTCTGGTGTAGACTCCCCAGCTTCTCACTGCAGACTGCTTGGCCTTCTGAAGCAGATGTGCATGGAGCACTGCAGTGAGCTCCCAACCCAGGACTGAGCCCTTCAGCTTCCAGGACACAGCCACCCTGTGCGTACTTCCTCATCCAACTCTAGGGATGATAGTCATAAATCAACTTTATTATTTCTTATGCATTTGCACATCTCATGTAATATGTTTCTGTAATAAACTCTGACTGATATAATGTGTCTATGCCTAAATGTAATTCTGAGAAGCAAAGCCGGGTAGGAAGAAAAGGGCCGCAGGGGCTGTGGCCTGGAACCATCTCTCTCTCCCTCCTTTGTCTCTTTCTGTGTCCTGTCTACTGTGCTGTGAACTATTTCCCCTCTGCCATGCCCCTCTGCCATGAGCCACCCTGCTTTGGAGACAGCTGACTAGGCTGAAGCCTCTACAAACCATGAGCCAAAAGAAACCTCTTCCTCAAGGTGTGGGTGTCTGGTATTGTATCTCAGCAACAAGAAAGATAACCACTCTACATTAGAAATGAAGGGTTATTAGTTAGAAAAGTACATGAATGTACTCAGTGTCACAGCAAGTGACAGCAGCAAGTCAGTTCAGAGGGTCCTGGGGACTCCCATGTCCCTGGCATTATTTTAGTCATAGGTCTCTTTTCTGCCATGGAAAAAACCCAGTGGTCAGAAAGAGCCCAGTGGTCACAAAGAGCCCAGTGGTCAGAAAGATTGCAGTGGTCAGAAGCATCCAGAGACTGAAAAGCACCATGATCCTCATGACTCAGGGCCAAAATGAGTGTTTGCTTGGAGTTTTGAGATCTTTTGATTCCTTCCCCAGACAGGCGAGAACTAGAGGAGGCTGAAGAAGCAGATCTTCAGAAGAAGATCGAAGGCAGCGGTGGGGACACAAGCAGCAAACCATGACCACAAGGGGGCTTGTTGAAGGCTCAGCACTAGAGGAGGAGGGGTGCTGCACTAAACGTGGAGCTGCTAAGCTCAGCATCACACATGGTAGGAGATGCAAGCAAAGCAGACAATGAAAGTCAAAGGCTTTTTAAAAGAAATAATTGCAACAAGAGAAACACTGTCATTGTGCCCCCATCCTGTCTTGCATAAAAGGTACTTATTTCATCATACACAACACTTTCTGCAGCAGCAGTCCTAGAATACTCTTCCCCAAGTGTCTTTAATTATGCTGCAGTGGCTGCCTCAGTGTCCTGAATGAATGCAAAACAGCTACCTGACACTCTGAACTTACAGGGTATAGACCCAAAGAAAAGCTGAAGAGTACCTGTTGTGACTTCACAAACTTTCCTCCCCTGTGGCCCTCAGCAGCAGCTTCACCACATTTTTTATTATACTGTGTGAGGAGGTGCACTGGACCACTGACTGCCTATTGCTATGGTGAATGGCTGAATTTTAACTCAGAGATCAATTTTTTATAAAAGCATACAATTTAAAGCATCATATAATAGATGGCACCAGAGTTTATTTTTAGCACAGAACTGGCAGTTTCAGGGGTGCAAGGTGGAAGTGATGGGTGGTTTCCCCTTATTGTCATTCTGCCATAGAAACAGAATGTGTACAGGGGCATATGGCTGCTCAGAACAAAGAGGAAACACCTCACATTCCCCAAAAGCGAGGAAGGGCCACATTTTGGTCCAAACCACAAGTAGCACATGGCAGGCACTTGTAGTATCTTCAAGGGGCATGTGGCATTTGACTTCCCCCATCTGCTCCACCATGCCGGGCCCTGTGTCCTTCTCGGCTAAGGGGCACATGGTGGAGGAGGGACTTGGGTAGTGCATGTGGTGGAGGAGGGACTTGGGTGGTGCCTGGGTTCCCCAGGGCTTCTGGGTTCTCAGCTTCCAGCCCAGCTCAGACTGTACAGATTCAGAATCGTTCATAACAGGAAAGATGACCTTTATCTCAGTTTGGACACTCTTAGTTTGAATCTTCATGGCCTTCTGGTGGGTAACGCTGGTTCATGCAGTCAAAGCTATTATCTCAGGCCAGAGCTCCTATTCTTCCACCAGACACTTGTAGGGTCTGTGGAAGTCTGCGACCACCAGGTTTGCTGAAATGAGCCTGAGATGGAATCACTGCCTAACATATGAGAAACATCAAACCTGAGTAAATTGCCATTTTAAAGCTTCATATCCTCTTCTGGAAAACAGGAAGATTTTAATTCATGTTTAGTTCTCCCTTTTTATTTAGACATCACAGATGTGAACCAAGAGGTTCTTTGGGTCTCCACTTCTTTCTTTTGTTCGGTTTCCTCTTTGGTGCTGTTGGGAAAGCTGCGTTTCATGGAACACACCAACATGAAGCTCATGGAGACAGGGATGTCCTCCCCAGCTGCAATGAGCTTGAGCATCAAGCGTTACAATAGGAGGAGCGAGAAAATAAGGAAGCTGCTTCAGCCCAGGCCAGGAGGAGGAGGCGGAAAAGCCAAGCCAGCAGGCGATGATGGGGAGAACATTCCTGTGTCTCTTCTCAGGCAGATTCCATTTCGATCAAAGTGACTAGCAGTGCAGGGTTACGTGGATGACTTTCTGTGTTGCTGAAAGACCAGTAACAGTTTCTTCCACTCTTGTCTTAGAGTCACTGTCATAGGTCTGCTCAGTGCTGCGCATGGCAGGACAGGGACTGCAAACAGCAAAACCCTTTCTTACCCAAAGGACATTTGTGGAGTGTGGCTGGGGAATCTCTTAAGAGGAAAACACTGTAGGTAGTGGGTACTTGGGAGGTGCACCCACATAGGGCCAGATGGAGGCTTCCCTAAGGGGAACAGCGGTCACCCACTGTCAGGGAAAGATGTGGGCTCTTGTCCTGGGCCTGAATTACTCCAGGAAGGTGAAAGAGTGTTTTTCTTTGGGGCCTATGGAGAGCAGGAGACAGAGCTGGAGAGAGAGGAGAGTCCTCCTCTTGGGAAGAAGCCAACACACTTATTTTCCATCTCAGCAGTCCCGGTGCTAGCATGCTTAGGGAGAACATCAGCTTTCCTGGACTGGAGCCCCTCTGCAGCAGTGCCTGCTCTTAGGGAGCCCCTGGGACCCAGAGAGCAAAGCAGAGTTGAAAGGAAGGTGTGGCAATACGGGCAGAGTGGGCAGTCTGGTGGCAGGTGGCAGGCACGCAGAACATCCTTTGGGGATCTCCTACCAAATTGGGGACATTACCCAAAGAGAAGGCATGCAGACTTTGAATGAGGTGGAAAGAGGTCTGAGGGTTCTCACAGTCTGCCTGCAAGGCAGGGCTGAGGGGGCCGGCAGCATGGGTGCCAGGCTGGGGAAGGTCTGTGAAGAGCGGGAATGGGACCAGGAGGGCGAGGTGTGAAGACCTGAGGGTGACATGCTGGGTCTGCAGAGCCCACAACCAGCAGAGACACTGGGTCAGCGCCAGCTCGACGGCTATGTGGGCCAGCTTTGCACCCCTCCTAGTGGTCAAATTCTGGGTAACCTTGAAACAGCATTCAGTTTTCAAAGCCCAAACCAAGCTTCACTTAATTTAAAATCTTCCTACCTAAATATCAAGCAGGAGTTTTTGAAGTAGATTTTGGTAGACAAAACCAAAAGTGAAAGACAAGCACACACAAAATCTCCCTTTTGGCATCACGATGTTTTCACTCAGTATCAGCCGTTTTTCCATTCTCAGATCAGGAAATTTCTTCTAATGTTCTAAAGAAAGAAGTCTCAGTTGATCACTTTTACCACTGAGAGTGATCCATTTGATGTGACATCTCTCCAGATACTAATATTTTAAGAGTTATAGAACTGAAAGAATAGTTTTTTGTTAGTTAGTTAGTTTGTTTTTAAAGGGAGTGCTTTTGTGTTCATTGACATATTTAAGAATTGTTTAGAAAATGGGTCATAGGGCTTTTGAAATGTTCAGGCAGAGCTGCATCATAGGCATAGTGCTATTTTGGAAGGTGACAAGTAGTTTAATATTAATAAACTAGCTTGACTCTAGAAAGATAAGAGATTCAACACATCAGTTGTGTCTTCTAACTTGGGCAGAAATCTGGGAGGTCATTAAGGGGACACCCAGCATCAGAAATCACCTGGTTTTCTCCCACATACTCCGCGTGCTTCTCTATGTATAACACAAGCCCGGTCTTCACACAAGCAGTTCTTTGAAAGTTCTTATTGCCTCTCGGGAATCAACTTATCTCTCCATATGGAGCCTTGGGATTGTTGGCGAATGCTTCTCATGAGGTCATCGTAGTAATGGAATCGCAGGCTGGAAGTGCTGTCCACCTGCTGTCCTGTGTTCTCTGCAGCGGCGTTCACAGCACCCTGGGCATGCAAGCACCCTGAAGTGTCACTGCCGATTGTTTGGGAAGGACAGTGGGACAGTGCACATCCTAGAAAAGAAGGAAACCCTGACACTGGGGTGGGGCTTGAGGGAAGGTACGCTAAGGGAACTAAGTGGGGCACAGAAGGACAGATCTCACTTAAAGGATGAATCTGGAAAAAAGATTCTCCCCAGAGATAGGGCGTCAAAGCGCTGTTGGAGATCATGAGGGTGGTGTCTTAGTTACTTTGCTGTCAGTGCTGGGACAAATCCTGACACCTAGAACTAAGGAAGGAAAGGTTTAGTTAGCTCACATCAGTGGAGGTTTCAGTTCATACTCAGCTGGCTCCAAGGCAGGGTAGCATATGGCAGAGGGGAGGCCTTCATGGCAGCAGGGTTGGGGGGAGACAAAGAGCAAGGGAGGAGCTGCAGCTGCGGAAGCAGGAAGCAGTGAGTTAGCTTCTTTGCTAGTTTCTTTCCCTCCTTACACTTGTATGCAGATTATCTGCCCCAGGGTGGATTTAGCACCAATACCCACAATTCCAGCATTGCATCATGAATTAATGACTGATAGCAGAATCTGCCCCAATGACTGCCTGAGGCTTTGGGGGTATACCTAGACTCAAACCGTAACAGGTGGGTACAGGAAGTGTGAGATTTTGGTGCAAAGG
This sequence comes from Ctenomys sociabilis, assembly GCA_004027165.1. Taxonomy (NCBI): domain Eukaryota; kingdom Metazoa; phylum Chordata; class Mammalia; order Rodentia; family Ctenomyidae; genus Ctenomys; species Ctenomys sociabilis. Next base: position 110,737 of record PVKA01002328.1, on the reverse strand, counting down.
TATGAACTTCCAGCTGCCAACTGAAGCAATTATGGAGTCCTCAGGAAACAGCCCAGTGACCGGAGTTAATATTAATCTATTTCGTGCCCAAAATTTTCCAAGAAAGTAGATGTTCTTACCACGCACATAATAAAAGCTGTCTCTGTGAAGTGTATTAATCAGTCTAATTGTGTCAATTGGTTCATAGTATATACATGTATGAAACACGTTAAGCATATGACATTCATTATCTTGGTCAAAGGCTTGGAGTAACTTGCTGTCAAATGGAAAATGGAGTAACATAAGGAGAGAATAGTGAACATGTACACTGAATTGAATAATATTCTGTGGTCACAGGATTATGTAATCAAAACTACTGCATTGTGGTCTGCGTCAGGAGCAGGCAACTTTTCTGTAAAGAGCTGATAGTAAGTATTTGAGGCTTAGTGGGTCCTTTGGTCTCCATCATAAGTGGCCTCTGCCTCCTAGTGGGAGATGGACCCTATGTAACATACAAGCGTCGTGCTGTTCCAAAGTCCCAAGGAAACATTACTGCTATCAACTGGTGATGGGCCTGGTGTGGCCTTTCGGCCTTAGCCTGCAACTTCCTGGTCCTTTCTGTCTGAGTCAAACAGCATATGGATGGGGAGACCTGACAGCATGTGTGAAAAATCAGTGCTCTGATGTGGTGCCCCAGGTGAGCAGAGCCAGCAGGCCCCAGGCCTTCCCTTGTTTCTGGAAGAGGCAACCACAACTTAAAGAGGGAGAGCTTTATTATGGCTCAAGTTGCAGTGTGTTGTTGGCTGGCTCGACACCAGCACAGGATGAAATGCAGGAAACAGAGTCAAGGGAGGGGCAGGAAGGGAGAAGCAACAGACCTTCCAGGTCTTGTCCCAGGGACACACCTGCTGGCTCCCAGCCCCACTTCCTAACTATGAGTCAGTTGCAGAGTTCCTGCGACCTTGTCACCACCTCAGAGCCCACAAGGCTCTTGGGGGACATGTATTCATCAGCCATAGAACTGTGTCAGCTGAAGGAGACCTGAAAGAAATAGAAATGGCTGGCTGCCCCCCTCCCCAAGCTATTAGATCAGAAACTTGAGGTGAGCCTCACAGTGTATTCCAATAAATAAGCACTTCAGGAGAATCTGCTGCACCGTGCACGAGGCTTCCTTTCTAAGTGTAGCTTCCTCAGTTCTAACAAAGAGAAATCTGAGCACCTTACTTAGACACCCACAGTTAAAGAGGGAAAAGCTTCTGTAGCTCACAGTTTGCACAGGTTTTAGTCCATCGTTGGCTGGCTTCCAGGTGGTAGGCAAAGAAATGCTGCAAAGAGAAATAAGGCAGCAGAGTGGGGAGGTAGCGAAGCAGCAGCTGCACAGGACACAAGCAGCGAGTGCCCCAAGCAGCCCCTTTCTGTTCCTTCTGTTCTACCCAGGCTGCACCTGCCCAGAGTGGGGCGTTGCACCATGAACCAATCCCAGAGTCACACCCTGAATCTCAGATCCAAGCTCTAGAGCCAGCATCCTCCATGAGGCTCTGCTGGTGGCCCAAGATGCTTTGAGGTGGGTGGATCTAGGTGCAAACCGTGACACCTAACTAACTCAGTTGTCCTAAAACCAGGATACATGATTGTAGCTGGCCTGACAGCGCCTCCGAAATCCTGCTTCATCACAGTCCCTACCTGGTCGAGTGTCTGCATACCATAGGGTTCTTGCAACTCCGGGCCACTTAGAGGAAGCTGCAGTAGAGGAAGAGGGAGCAGGAGGCCTAGATCTTGCACAGTATTCTTTAGGGTTGGGGCCCATAGTAGCCTATAATCAGTGCTTCACTTGGAATCTAGAAGGTTGGACAATGGTCTGTCCACAGAGGTCTCGGTCCAGTCCAATTCTCAGATCCTGCCATGCTACCTATTACAACCAAAGAGACCTTGAAGATGCAAGGGTCCTGAGATGGGGAGAATATCACTAACCATGAGAGTCCAAAGGTAAGAGAAGTGTGAGGGTTGGAGAACTGAGGTGGGGAGGGAAGTAGTGGTGACCGAGTCGAGGCTGCTGTGCTATCATGGCTGGAAGCTGGCCACAGCTGAGGGGTGTAGGCAGCTTCTTGAAGACCAGAGAGACTGGAAGGCGTGCAGCTCCATCAGCATGCTGACCACAGTGCAGTGAAGCTCCCTGCTGGCTTCTGGCCTGAAGCTACACACGATGGTGAATTCCCATTGCTCTACAGCCCCAAGCTCCGGATGAAGTTGTTTCAGCAGTACCAGAACTCTAACACAGTTGCTCTCCTCTCCAGTCCTGCTCTTCATTTGGCCTCAGCTTAACTGCAGAAGAGTCAAGAGACACAGTGCCAAGTTCTGATCTGTTTAGTTCTGTTTTCTCCTAATTACTGGAACTTTCTCCTCTCAGCATTCAGATGTTCAAGTGAGAGGATTTTGTATGGAATCAAATCATTTAGGGAATGTTTCTTCTCTGGGTGAGTTAGTCTTTTCCATCAGTTAGAGCAAGGGTCAGGTTCATCTCGTTAATATCTGATCAGCAGCATGAGGAGGAGGATAACTACTGTAAATATGTTATCTCACCAGCCAGGGAAATGATTCATGCCCAGCATGTAATCATTCTTCTGCCAGGTTCTCCATGGCTGTGACACCCATTTTATGGACAAGAACACAGAAGGACAGTATTGAAGCGTAAGGTACCTCATGGTGAGGTCAGCGTGACCAAGACTCAGCCCCATCTTCACAGTGCGATGTGCAATGTTCTGCATCCAGGGTTAAGAAAACCCAGGAGTGGCACTGGGGAGATAGCTCAGTAAAATAAGCACTTGCCTGGCAAGCGCACGCAGTCCTGAGTTCAATCCCTGGCACCGTAAAAAATGAAAACAACAAGAAAAAACAAAACAAAACAAAAAAAGGAGCAACTTAAACACTCAGAAATAATCTACAAGTGGCTGCTTTTCATGATAAATGTGATGAAAATGAAAGCTTCGCTGGTATCAGTTTGTGCTCCTGAACTTCCAGAGGCAAACACCATTTACTTAGATTTTCTTTTATGTGACTTAAAAATTAAAAAAAAAAAAAAAAGCATATTTATGTATGTGGTACAAGGTCTCACTATGCAGCTTGGACTCATAGTGATCCTCCTGTCTCAGCCTGCACAGTGCTGGATTACAGGTGTGCATACCACACCTGATTTCAGTGGCTGCCACAGTGGGCCTGGGGTTTGGGGGCCAGTGCCACATGTGATACCAGGGATTGCGCATGTGGTACCAGGGATCGAACCTGGGTCCTTGCACTTGCCAGGGAGGAGCTGAGGCTGCTGAACTATCTCCCCAGCCCTTATGTGACTTTTTATTTATTTATTTCTATTTTGATGTTACTTTTTTATGGCACTTTTATTTCTGATTCCTCTCCTTCCTTTCAAAATAATTTTATTTTTCCCTGGATCTTTTCATTTAACACTTTATCATGAGGTTCTCTCCATGTCGTTAAATATTCCTACAAATCTTGATTGCACTTGTTGGGTGAACTTTGGCTGAGCTAACCACTTTCTTAGGATTTGACAAGCAAGCTTGCTTGCTTGCTTTCTTTCTTTCTTTCTTTCTTTCTTTCTTTCTTTCTTTCTTTCTTTCTTTCTTTCTTTCTTTTCTTCTTTCTTTCTTTCTTTCTTTCTTTCTTTCTTTCTTTCTTTCTTTCTTTCTTTCTTTCTTTCTTTCTTTCTTTCTTTCTGTTTTGCTATCACAAGGAATACTGCAAATGCAAGTAACTGTTTAACTGCATCTCTAGTTCTTTTCCTTAACTCGTATTATTAGAGACAACACTAGAGGAATGAATGTATATCCATGCCTATGTCACATTTGTGTCTTATCTGATGATTTAAAAATATGAATGTTACAAGAAATCATTACAGTCAAAGACACATTGCCTAGGAGGTGGCTCAGTAGAAGAAGTGCTTCCTTGGCAAGCACAAGGGTCTGAGTTCAATCCCTGGTTCTGCCAAAAACAAAAAGACACATTGCCAACAATGGTAGGATGCGTGGATTTGAAACTGGAGATACTATATTTAGGATAATTAATGCCACTATGTTTTTACTATAACATAGTAATGTAAAGAATCTATATTCATTGTGTTTAGCTAATCACATGTACATAGACTACGTACACACACATCTGCATGTACATGATCCTTATTTTCCCCAAGCTTTTCCAGGTACATTCCAGGAGTACAGAGGAGGACATTTGTCACCATAACCTCCCCAACTTTATGTATGTAGAGCTATTTGTAAGTTCATCAGTCAAAAGGATTATAATCGTTTATATTTTCTTTCTTAATTATAAATACAGTTGGGCATTATTGCATTTCTTTAGTGAGTTGTATATCCATCTAATTTAAAAATTAAGCATGAGTAAAATGACTGTACCCTTATTTTAATCCAAAAACTTTCAAATTTAATGTAGCTGGCTTCAACTGTCTTCTTCCTCATCCATGTATCCTGTTGCTTCAAGGTGAACCAGGCACTGGGTGGGGATGAGTAATGCTTGGGGTTTGCCCTTTGGAACCTGATCACGCACCATGGCACACAAATACGTGGACACTTAGCAGCAGTGCACTGTGAGATGGACTCCAGGGCCAGCAGAGCAGAGAAGAATCCAACGAATCCCGAGGCTGAAGAAGCCTCCTCCAAAGATGCTTACTGAGGGGTCCCGGTAGTTCCAGGGAACACACGCTGGGGCAGGTGAAGCATGGTGACCAAGAGTATCATAAGGAGGCAAGAGGTCTATGAGCAAGTGAAGCTGATTCCTTCATGTGTTCTTTCATTCAGGAGTAAGACAGCATCTTAGTGTTGTTTTAATTTGCATTTCTGTAATGTCAGTTACTGAGATATTGAGCATATTTTCTCATATAAATTGGGTGTTTGTGATTCTTTTTTTCTGAGAAGTTACTGTTCATTGAAGTTGCCCATATTTTGATTGAGTCTTCATTTGGGGAAATTCAACATTTTTGAGTTCTTTATATGTAACTAATGTATTGGAGGTGTCAGTTCTCTGTCTAAAGGTATAGTTAGTAACAATTTTGAAATCCAAAATATAAATAGAACAAAATAAAAGATAGTAAAAAATGGAGGTAGGTGTTCTGCAGATGGGAAGGGAATCAGGAGATGGAGAAAAGGAGGAGAGAAAGGGAAGTTAAAAGAACTCTTCTGTGTTCTGTGCATGGACCCCTTCCCGTGAGGAATGGGGTCACTGTGCTGTGAATAGGGAGCAGCAAAATTAAAGAAAAATATGAATCCAAAGAACCTGAACAGCCTGATTTCCCAGCGTCATGATTCTAGCCAAGGCCAAATCTGTTTCTTCAGAGGTGCTTGAGAGCTGCAGAGTAGTTTTCCCTTCTCCTGGCACATAACTCTGCTTGTTGGGTAAATCAGAAAGGACCTCGCCTGCTCATTCTGCACAACTTGGCTGCCCTGCCCTGGCCACTGAGGTCAAATCATGGGGGTCCCAAGCACAGTGCTGTTTGGAGCCAGGAAGGATGGCCCTGGCCATGGTGTTGGTATTTGGAAGCAGTCCAGTGAGCCATTATGTAGGCACAGTCCCAAGCTTGGAGACAGAGTAAAGGAGGTGTAGTCCCTGGACCTGCCAGGACACTGCTGTCTCCTGACCTTTAAAGCGAGCTGCAGTTTTAGTTTTCAAGGAAAGACATGGGTGGGAGGTTCCCTGGGAGAGCAAAAGGTGACTCCTCTCACCAACCTGGGCTACTAGGGAAGGCTCACAGGTGGATATCCTCAAGGGCTCTCAAGGCAATGAGAAGGTGGCAGTGGCTCAGTTCAGCTGCCCTCATGACCTAGGAACCTTGAGGGGACATGACTGCACACATCTCAGCTAGGGAGTGCTGGCTGCGAACTGCTGCTCCATAGTCTTCATGTGTGAAATCAGTTTGAGCCTGCCCTTCTTTGAACACTCAAAAAGTATTTGAGGAACTGAGCAGACAGTACTACCCTAGGTACTGTCCATAACTGCAGAAGTTGTCCCAAAGGAAGGAGTACTGAAAACAGAAGCAGATGTTTTAAATCCGAAATTCAGGTATTGGCAGCAGAGACTGTTGTATTTCTTTCAGGCACTTGCAGCTCTGAGATTTGACTTTAAAAACTACAATGGCAATTGAGACTTTCAGTTCCTTCCCGGGAGATTTGGCTCCCTGCAGGTGGCTGCCAGTTGGTGAGAGTCACACAGGCGCTGTCACCAGCTGCTCAGCTTCCCAGCTGTGTGGCAGGTGCGGCTGAGCAGCAACCCTCAGATCCTTACTGTGCTTACCCGAAAATGGACTGGCAGTGCTGGCCCTGCTCCTAAATTGCTAAGTCCTCCCACTGCGATCACAATTGCAAAGCCCAGGAGAGAGAACATTGTGATGTTAAATGGTCCATTACTGTCTGAGGTGGCAGCTCCTTTCTTATTCCCCACAGCACCCCGTCTTACCCAAAGCACTTCCAGAGCAGAAACTCTTCCCGCGGTGCCCAGTCTGTATTGGGTCATTTCTTCTGACTTGTGTACTTTGACTGTGGATAAGCATCTCTTGCCCTGCTTGTGCAGCTTTTAAATTTTCTTTAAGTACATATTGGAATAAAGTTGGTGGAAACTTTCAGTGGTGTGCTGCCTAAAGCAAGTTGTCACCCTCGTAGGTTTAGACAGGTACTCTGATTGCACTTGAGAAATTCCAGACTTTGAAGGCGATCTGGGAAGGACAAGACCCCACTAAGCACAAGGCCTTGAGCAGTGCTCTAGGAGTCTGCAAGCCTGGAGACCCCAACAGTGAGCCTCTCTTCTTCTCTGAAGACATGGTTGAGGAAGCAGCAGACCTGGGGTCGGCATCTTCCTTCAGGCTTGGCATCTGAAGGAGATGGCACAAGATGAATGTGTGGGGGACTGGTAGGCACTGGAGAACCTCCCACTAAGGTGTGGTCCTGTGCACATCTCAGCTCATCTTGGTGTCTCTTTCTAATGTCATGCATGCACCCAGTACCTCCTAGGAGGGCTTTGGAGTTCGCACCCCAGACAGTGACTTATGGTCAGTATGTCTAGGTCTGTGCTGATCTGCCTCTGGAGAGGACTTGGTATTCAGCTGCTAGAAGCAGGGCCACTCTTGGCCTCGACTCTCATTGTGCTCATTTTTGGGTGGCTGCTCTCCACCGCCCACACAGGGCTCTGGTGGAAGGTCTGAGCTGCACCACTGGACCATCTCTGGGGCCCACCCTTGAGCTGCAGTCTAGATGAGTACATGGGAGATGGCTGGTCTCTTCATGTTTTCCTGCTAATATTTCCATCCCATGATGTGTTGCCTCACACACAATAGAATCCCAATCAAGCTTTGCTGAATAATCAAGGACACCTGACTACTCTAGCGTCTCAACAAAGGTAATGAATAAGGAAAGGAGAGTAACCATTCACTGTGTGGGGGTCAATGACTGTGGATGGAGAGGGTGTGACACAGAAGAAGGGGACCTGAAGACCCTAAAAGCTACTTGTGACTTACAATTTTGAGCTCGCTCTAGCTTCAGTCCCTCTTAGTGTTCCCTTCATGTCAGTGCAGGCAGAGTGTACAGCAGCGATTCCTGGGAGGTCCTATTCTAAGACCATGTTCTATGGATCTGTGCTGCCCTGAAAGCAGAAAGGAATCCCTATTCCACAGGGATGTTGAGCGTGAACTAGTGTCTCTGGAAAGAGTGTTGTTTTTGTTTTAAAACACAGTTTGCAGTTTTCCTGTTATGACTTTGCTCAATTTTTTTCTCTCCTCATTCTGAAGTCTGTATTGGCTAGAGACTTCCAGGAATAGGTGAAGATTTAACAGTATCCTTGTGGATTGGTCCTGGTGGTGGTTATGAGATAATAAGAGGTTCGTAGCAGCCAGGTGAAGCCATGATATGGTCCACCCTCTCCCTGGTCAGTCTACTGATGTCTTAAAGTGGCACTGAAATGCCAGAGAGGCTGGGGTAGTAGCTCCTCCCTCGGCCTTTTTTGGTCTGTTTTCTGACCTCATTTTTTTCCTAGCCTTTAGGGCTATAAATGCCCAGAGAGCAGGAATTAGGTTTTCTTCACTGCTGTTTCTGCAGTGGATTTCTGATCAATCTACAAGGATGGATTCCTACAGACACTTGCTGAATGAAAGAGAAAGAACACCCTGAGGTGGCTGAAGGAGCTCGGACATTGGGAGTTGGAGCCACTCTTGTGTTTCACAAGCTGTGTGACTATGGGTATCATGTTCCCCTCCAGGCCCTCAAATATTGCAGGCTGGGGCTGGCCTGATAGTAGTGGACTAAAGTACCTGCTTAGGCAGAGCTCAGTGGCTGGGTTTGATCCCCAGTGTACCCTGCCAGCCCTACCCAAGGGGTGTGCTGAGATGATGATTGAGACTGGGTGTAGTGGCATGTGCCTGTAATCCCAGTGCTTGGGAGGCTGAAAACAGGAGGATCCACTATGAGTCCGATTTACATAGTGAGACCTTGTAGACCATGCAGACTCTGTAGACCCTGCAGACCCATAGACTTTGTAGACCCTGTAGACCCTGTAGACCCTGTAGGCCTTGTAGGCCCTGTAGACTCTGAAGACCATGTAGACTCTGTAGACTCTGTAGACCCTATAGATCCTGTAGGCCCTGTAGACCCTGTAGGCACTGTAGACCCTAAAGATCCTGTAGGCCCTGTAGACCCTGTAAGCCCTGAAGGCCCTATAGACTCTGAAGACCCTGCAGTCCCTGTCTTAAATATAGAAAAAAAAAAAAACAAACAAAAACAAAACAACAACAACAACAACAACAAAAAAAAAACATTGTAGGCTGATAAGGAATGTTCTTCTTTCTTTAAAGGTTATATGGAAAGTAAGTGATGGGATGTAGGTTACTTGGCCAACAATGGGGACTTACCATCGATTCCTAGATCTATCACCAAGATAAGATCTTAAAGCTTTACTGCTGTCATAATCTTAAGAGCCTGGGAATGACCTTCCCTTCTACAGAGCACACAGAGAATCTGCTTCACCGTTGGCCACCTTGGTCTCCCTTAATGGGCTTGGCAGCTTCCATTACTGATGGGGAGCTTTTGGTATGAAGCCTCTTCTCCCTGCAGTGCAGACAGGAATCACTGGGACAAATCCAGCGTGACAGAGCCAGGAGGGATCTGAAGTGCACTTCAGCTCAGAGCAAGAATCAGTGAAGGTCCTCCAAGATTACCCTGTTTGAGAGGACTTCCATTAGATTTTGCAAGGAAAGATAAAAGCTTTCCAGTGTATATTCTGATTTAACTTATTCCCTGGTTATACTGGAATGGGACCCTATGAGTCATTTGCTTCTATAGGATGTCTAAAGTGAATCATTAAAGAACTGTTTCCATTGCAGAATTTGTTTTACAATGGTAATGAGACCAGATCGTCTCATAATTAAATCTAACTCCAGGGCACCAAAATGCCTTCTCTTAGGACATGAATGATCAACTGATGCCATATTTTGTATCATCCCAGTTTATATAACTTTTATATGGGGAAGATATATATTTTTCTCAGAACTGGGGATTGAACTCAAGCCCTTGCTCTTGCCAGGGAAGCACTTATTCCACTGAGACATCTCCTCTGTCTATGGGGAAGATATTTAAGCAGTTTCTTTTTAACATCCTGAGAATTTTCTCTCAAGTTATAAATGCATTCTAGAACATTTTAAGCAAGATTGTAATAATAGCTGCATTAATTGCAACACCCAGTTTACCAGGAGTTTATTGAAACCTTTGTGTACATCATGTGTTTGCTAAGGCTTTTATTCCCAGCTTACAGAGGAAGAAGCTGAACTTCAGGAAGAGTACACCGCTTTCCTAAAGGCACTTGATAATATTCTAATGCACATTCCATTTGGATCACAGACTTTAATCCATAAAGCCCTGCAGCTCATCAAAAGTGCAGTTGGTGCAGTGGGCCTATTGTAGACAATCTATTTTTTCCATGCACTTGAAGAATCTCAGAACTAAAGGTGACCCTGGGCCATCAAATCAAATCACCAGCAACTTGTGAGGTGGGGTTTGACGGTACCTGGCACTGAGGGAAGGAGAGCTGTTCTCATTTTAATCCAGCAACTTGCAAGAGCTTAAATAATTTCTCTCTAAGTTTTAAAACTAGGTAATAATAGCACTAGGCTGGTTATGTCACAGCTTTGCCTTCTGCATGAATGGTGACAGAAAGGCCTTATGAGGCTCCACATACAAGACGTGGCTGCAGTGGGTGCAGTGACGCTCCCGCTCTACAACAGAATTCTAGTTTGGCTTTGATGGGGTCTTGTAGATGCAGCGTCCTGTCTCCCCTGTGCACATAGTTATTATAAAAAGTGTACAAAAGTCCATGAACAAGCCTACAGACTAATATATGCATCACTCTTAACATTCAGAAACTCACATTCCAAATAGCAGGTTAACATTGAAAGAAGCTTAAACTATTAAGCAATGATTAAAACTCATTAATATATCTGGAAAATATTTATAAGGTCAAGAATCCAAGAAGTCATATTTAAGCTTCAGAGCCCAGAGTGTGATAGGTCTGACCCTTCTGCTGGATCATGAGCCTGGACAGGAACAGAGTGCGGGTGGTCACATTTCTTCTGACCCTGAAGTAAATATCATGGGACAGAGCAATATTAAATTCCAGACACAATAATCCAACTGCATGAAAATACCCCATGCCTGAGTCACTGTCTCTCCTTGGAGTAAGCAGCCGCAGTGAGGAGGGGGCAATAGACTGGCAGGGCCTGCAGCTACCAAGCCCCCCCAGAACATGCCTCCCTGCTCCTAAACAGGTGAGTCAGTCATGCCGACATTTTCAAATGTCAGCTGTTGGGTTCTCATTTAATTCTGTTTGACACCACGGAGCATCAGCACATTCAATCCAAAAGCCACAGCTGAGCACCTGCAAAGAGCTGGGAGCACAGCAGGCTGCACGGGTGACAGAGCTATGAGCTAGACAGGACTGTGCTCAAGGGCCTTCAGCCCTGCAGGCAAACCAACACCCAGAATAAGCAGCTGCAGACAAACCTCCACAGAGGCCCTGAGTGCCTGTGTGACAAGGTTACTAGAGTCGACAGCAGAGGTACAGGGACAGTGTATGGCTGAGAAGGAACATTGGGTTTAGAAAGTCCTGTTAGTGCTTCGCACTGTCTCTGGTATCGTGCTTCCTAATGGAAGCCACCATTGGGCTGTGGATGTAGGTCAGGGCTGAGGCCCAAGTGGGCACTGTGGTCAGCTCCTTCTTGACCTTGGGGTGTCCTCCTTCTCCAGGCTTCCTTTGGGCCCCTGGCTACACAGGGCTTGCTCTTCGCTGGGCTCCTCCCCAGTGCTACTGCCCCAGTGCTGCTGCCATTGGCTCTTCTCTTCTCTCTCCTAGAGGGAGCTCACTTGTGGTTGTGCAGGAGAGACTGCAGCTGTTCACTCCTGAGGCTTGACAGCGTGATGTGCATCCTCCGTGCAACTCCCTGTGCTCGCACTCCAAGGAGCTCAGCTCCATGACCTCAGAAAGGGAGTGCTCTGGAGACAGGTTCTTCACAGAGGTGATTAAATTACAATCACAGTTAGGGTGGCCCTAATGCAATATAAAGGGGCACTTTGATAAGAAGAAGTTGTGATGTGGACACACAGACAGAGGCCAAGCCACAAGGGAGCATCAGCGCACCTGAGCCTGGTGAGACCTCAAGCTCAGCTTCTACCTTGGGAAGGATGTTAAATGTTGATGCATGAGCTGTGCATCTGTGGAGGCCCAAGTACAAGAACACAGACTTCTTATGCCTAGTTTTCTAAAATGCACCCCACATTGCCTCATTCCTAGGCACTGAGAAGCACATGTTTGCAGTGGACTGAGTCCAGAGTTAGAGCTTGAGGGTCAGCAGAACTTCTTTGCCACATCTGTTGGGAGGCTGGTGTCATCACTGGTCGTGAAGTTGGATGTAATATTGGTCAGTAAAAGAGAAGTTAGGGCCAGGGAGATAGCTCAGTAGAATAAGTGTTTGCTTGGGAAGAGGGTGAGAGAGAGAGAGAGAGAGAGAGAGAGAGAGAGAGAGAGAGAGAGAGAGTTAGAGGGCAGGCCTGATAGCTCAGTGGACTGAAGCACCTACTTAGGCAGAACGTCGGGCTGGGGTTCGATCCCCATCCTGCCATGTTGGTTCTGCCCCTGAGACAGTGATTGAGAGTTGGTGTGGTGGGGCACGCCTTGTAAGCCTGTGATCCCAGCTCTTGGGAGGCTGAAAACAGGAGAATCACTACAAGTCTGATCTACAAGTGAGATCCTGTAGCCCCTGTCCTAAATACATAAGAAGAAAAAAAAAAAAAAAAAAAAAAACAGAGAAGTTCGCTAGAGTGAAGGATCTGGAAAAGACAGTGGGGCTGCTGTGGATTTCACCACACCCACAGTACCTTTCCCAGTGTTCTGCCATGTAGATAATATGCATTTTATTACAGCCACATTGTTCTATAGCCTATTTTTTCCACCTGTCAATATGCTGCTGTTATTACTTTTTCAAAATGTGTACTGGAAGACCAAGATTTGTTTGTAAGCCAGCCTTATCTCTCACTTGAATTTCCTGCTCTCCCTCCTGCTTGTAGCCTGTGCCTCCAGCAGTGCAGTTCAGGGGCAATGGTTTAATGGCCCACCCACATTCTCTTGTTCTCCACCAGCCCTTGCTTCTGCCCTCTGGCCACAGGCTGCTCCCTGCCTTTCTGCCAGGCCAGCTCCTGAAAACTGCCTCACCCCACGGGCTTGCCCAGCCTCCCAGACCTGCCTCCAACTTCAGAACCGGGTCCATCCACAGGGCCTTTATGTTCCCTCATGGCCCCTGGGGGCTCCTCCAGCTGCTTTCTGAGTGATGTATATCCACTGATCACAAACACGACCTCAGTGGCATTCTCTTCCTGTTCACATCATAGAAACACAAGACTTCTGGGTCATGCGTTGTCACTTTCCTCTGTTTTATTCCATCAAAGCATTTAACACTCAGGAAAATGATCTTATTGATTTCCCTCTGCCTTATGAAAGAGTGTCCAGTGTCCAGCCAGTCTCCTCCCCCTCCCTTCTCTTTCTCTGTCTCTATCTTTGTTTCTGCCTTCCTCTCAGTGTCTCTCTTTTTATCTCTATCTCTGTCTCTATCTTTGTCTCTGTCTTTTGTTTTTGTTTTTGTTTTTTTGGGCAAAACTGGGGATTGAACTCATGTCCTTGCACTTGCCAGGGAAGTGCTTATTGAACAGAGCCATGTCCCTTGCCCTCTCTGTGTCTGCCTCTCTGTGTCTGTCTCTTTCTTTCTGTGTCTCTATCTTGTTTCTGTCTCTCTCTCTGTCTATCTTTGTTCCTGTCTCTCTGTCTCCATTTCTGTCTCTGTATCTCTCTCTCACACACACACTGAGCAGATAAGGAAACCCATTGTCCATTATAAAGGTAGACTTTTATTCTCACTGTAAAATGTTTCTTAGTAGGCACTAAGAAACAGATAAAGTTTAAGTATGTAGAAAAGAGTATGCTACAGTGAGTGCCTTCACACCTATCCATTACCCATATATTTCTTAACATTGTGCCATTTAAAAAATTATTCCAGTTTATTCATTTATTTTTAATGTATTTGGTACAGGGCCTCACTACACAGCTCCGACCCCTGGTCATTCTCCTGTTTTCAGCCTCGCCAGCGCTGGGATTGCAGGTGTGCACCACCATGCCAGGTGTCACTGGCCAGCTCAGGGTCCTGGGTGTGAGGCTGACATGGCATGTTGTGCCAGGGATTGAACCCCAGTCCCTGTGCTTGCATAAGCAGGTGCTTAGTCTGCTGAACTATCTCTCCAGCCCTTATTCTGGTCTTTTATTTTTACAAAAATTAAACACCGTACACATTTTCCTTTGCTTTTCAGTGGTATCCTCCATCACAAAAGCAGTTTTCAAAGCCAGGCTGCTGGGGTCCTCCAGAGAAACAGAATAAGCAGGAAATTCATACAGAATAATTCTCCTAGAGAGTTCATGTGTATCATGACAATTGGTTCCCATGGTCACCTGGTCACGGAAGCCAGGAAGTCCTAGGGTTCAAGGTTGGCCAGTTGGAAAAGGGAGAAACTCCAGAGGATAGCAGTTAGGATCAAAGCCTCAAAAATCTGGGTGACCAGAAAGCAGGAGCTCAGTGTCCACAGGAAGGAGCTGATTGGCCTTGGGAGGACAACAGGGTGAGCTTGCCTTCCTCTGGCTTCTGAGGTTGGTGGGTCTGCTCTGGCTTGCCTGTTCATGTGTTCTTCCTTGGAGACCCTCGGGGATATCCCAGATGCTATCCATTGTACACCCCTTCATTCAGTCAAGTGGGCATATGAAATTCACCATCTAGCCAGGGAAAAAGACTGATTTCATTTTGTCCTTGTGGCTAAGAATACAGGGCATTCTCTCTCTCTCTCTCTCTCTCTCTCTCTCTGTCTCTCTCTCTCTCTCTCTCTCTGTAGAGTTTGTGTTTGTGTTTAGCACTAGCAGCAGAGAAGCAGCAATAAAGAGGGGTATTTATTAACTCTGAGGACAAGGAGAGGATCAATGGCAGGGAGATGGGGGTCCTTTGGCCTGAGACAGGAAGGCTGAGGCTTTGTGCACTTCTGCTAGGGGCAGAGTGGGAGGGGCAGGGTCAGTGATGCACAGGAGCTGATTACGGCTCCTCTGTGTGTGGGAAAGGCACCAAACACTGGGGTGGGAAGAAAGAGGATATGGTCACTGGGAAGATAAGCTGCCGTTTTGTGGGATTCCACCATGTTGGACCAGGGCCACGATAATTTAGCAGTCTCTACTCAGGCCAGAACCTATCAGTTTGCAATTATGTGAGCTATGTTTCATTTCTTTGGCCAAAGAGGAATTATAAAAAGGTTCGCAAGTTTAAGAGGTGAGTGGCAGAAGGAGTTCCCTCCTCCCGATGTCCTTCCTCAGTCCTCAGAGCTGGCCTCCCTGGTGGACGTCCTCATTGTGTCAGCTTGGCTGCCTGCCTGGGGGAGTTGGGAGCCCCTGGCTTCTGCATCCAACTGCCAACCACCACCATGTCCAGCAAGCAGTGAGAATACAGAGCTCCCGCCATGAAGCCAAGAGTCCAGTGGCAGAGATGGTGTTGACAGGAGCATGCACTTAGTACTGCCTGGCATTTTTAATTTTAGCCATCAAGTAGGTAGGTGGTGGGATGGCGTACAAGGCCATGTGCCCCTGCACTGGTTCCAAATAATCTAGGACTCGAAGGATGAGGGTAGTTCCAGCAGAGGGAAGCTGTGCAGTTACAACCCATGGAGTCTGACAGGTCTCTCAGGGAGCCAGGCTAGGGCTACACCTAGAGGCCTAGCTTGGCTTAGCCCTGTGCTGGCAGTGGCCATGGGAGAGGACAGCATGGGCCAGGACCTGGGCAGGAGACAGGGACAAGCCCTGGAATCAAGGCCTTGGCAGTGGGAGAAGGAGGAGGCAGGGGTTTGAGAAGTGCACACAGGATTCTGGTGCTGCAGATGGCTACTGCACTATTGAAAAGAGCAGTTAGTGCTTACATTTTTTTTCTCTTTTTAATTTTTTGACCAATTTTGAATGTTTATATCTGCTCATCTGAACAACTAGTTTCAAGACAACAATATGTAGTATAATAGCCATTGTTCAATTCCTATAATGAAATTCTATACCATCCATCCATCCATCCATCCATCCATCCATCCATCCATCCATCCATCCATCATCTATCTATCTATTTATATCTATCTTATTACTTTTTATTCTAAGAAAATAAAAAACTCCCGGGTGGATGGTGGAGCTAGCGCCTTACAGCACAGGGCAATCCCCGGGGTGGAAGACCACTCTGGCTGCCGGGTGCTGCTGCTCAGTTTGGTTTCAGGACCAGGACATTCTGAGTCCTGGGTGTGGGGGAGGGGGAGAGTGATAAAGATGACGCTGCCTTTCCAGATGGTGACGAGAAGCAGTTGCCCCTGATTGCAGCAGAGGTGATAGAGGAGAAGCCGACATAAGTGTCCTGCTATGTGCAGGCAGGGCCACGTGAAGCTTCAGGAATCCCTGTCACCCACAGAAGTGAATTTAGGGGGCTGGAGAGATGGCTCAGTAGAATAAGTGCTTCCCTGGCAAGCACAAGGGTCTGAGTTCAATCCCTGGTTCTGCCAAAAAAAAAAAAAAAAAAAGTAAATTTGCTGGAAATACAGTTCTAGAGAGCAGTAGAAAGTTCCAGCAGTAGAAAGTTCTAAGAACGCATGATCAGTCTAAACCTCAACTGGAGCCAGGAGGGTGCATCTTTGTGTCAGTGCTCTCGCATTCTCACATCTCTGTTCTTTCCACTCAAGGTGGCACAGGCCTTCATTTCTCAATAGTCTTTTAGAGACGTACTTCTGGTATACCTTCTGAGGCATAATAATCTTTAGAAAAAGACTGATATGATTCCAACGTTAACACACTTGAAAGGGAAAGGGCAGAAATTCTCTTTCATTAGAGTTCCATTGCCCTTTGCAAAAGGAAACAAGAATGAAACCTAGGTTTTGATTTTTTTTTTTATTTTGATGAATTATTATTTTGCCAGTTCTGATGACTTTGATTAGATTGCTTTGGTCTTAAGGACAGAGGTTTTTTTAAATGGCTGCTTTTGCTTTTCCAAATGAATGGTACTTTGCTGGGGAAATTCTGTCCTGCAAATTCTGTCCTGTCAGGCCTACCAACCAAATATCCCTGGGGCTAATGCTAGGCATGGACAGACCAGGCAGCAGAATTCCTTAGAGTATCCAAGATTCTCCCACTGAAATGTCAGTCCATGCTGACAGTGGGTGACGGAAGGGAGGGGTTAATCTCTGGCTTGGATTAAACTGACTCAGGAAGTTGGCAGAGACCTGACACAAACCAGTAATGGTTCCCTGGCGGAATGGGGCACTGTCAGAACAGGAGGCAGTGTGCCTGCTGTGTGGAGCGAGCATGCTCCGCAGTTCCCATTCAGGGAGCCTGGGCCCCATGCAGCAGTGATGGGAGTGGGCCTGAGGGGGTGAGTCTTAATGTCCCAGAAGTGTAGTGACATTTCTGAAGTGTGCATCAGTAGGCAGAGGGAGACTCATCCTGGGTGTGAGCTGTGGTCTCTGCCTCCATCACCTCTGCCTTGGGATGTGCAGGAGGGAGGCATTGGTTGAGTACCAGCCTCAGGCTCTGGCTCTCCCAGCCTTCTAGTTATGAACTGAGGCAACCTCTGTTCTTCACAAAGTCTCTGGTAGTTTTTACAGCAGCAGAAGACATATAGAAGCACTGCTTCAGAATCTGGCCCCAGAGGCCACCCTCAGACCAGTGGGCTTGTGCCACCAAGCAGCGGTCTGTTCCCTCCACGGTCATTTCGATAGGCTGCCTAGCACAGCACTGAAAGGCAGCTTTCATGTCCATGTCTGTCCCACCAATAGGCTGATGAGAATGATTTCCAGGGCTGTTCCCCACCACTGCAATAAACAATTCAGAGCCATCCAGGGTGGCATTTGTCCTCCCTTGAGCCCTTTTTCCTTGGTGTCTTTGCCAAATGCTTGGAGGAAGACAAAACAAAGTGAGGCCAACAAATTCTCCAGCAGATGACCCTGAAGTTGCCCTTAATCAGGAGATTGTTCCCAAATCTAATAAGCTGGAATAAAAGAATAAAGCTAACTGTGTAATGAAAGATCAGAAAAAATACAATGTTCTTCAACAAAACAGGGACAACAGCTTAAGATGGGTCGGGGCAGGAAGCTTAAGCGACCTCAGTGGGTGAAGCCTTGGCCAGCTGATACCTAGAGCCTGATGCTGACCCAGGCGGCACCACCTCGGGTGATCTGGATGGAAACTGTCCTTGTTTCACAAGTTTGGAAACACGTGAAGTCGAATTTCGTAAGTTTGTTTATCACAGACTCCCAGGACCCTAACTAGTCCAGCCCGAGAAGTGGGTGCTGCCTCAAATCTTACTGAATCATACCCTGTTCTCCACAAGAGAAAATGTTCCACTCACAGCACAACACTTGCAAACAGTGAGCTGGATGTTTTAGTTGGCTCAAGTCCAATTTTCAGTAATGGTCAGGAACACAGGGGTGGCACTTGCTTCCCTCCCATGTCACCAGCAATAGAATGTGTAGGTAAGACAGGAGGCCATGCAGCAGGCTGACTAGGCTGTGACCACACAGACACTGGTGTGGTGCTCACCGTGTGCCCAGCTCTTCACATGCAATAAGGCCACCGGGCATCTCATTTTAGGAAAGGAGACTGAGCTGAGGGTGGGTTCAGAACCTGGCCAAATCACAACTACAAGGGTCAGAGCTAGGATCCAGATATGGAGGTGGGCGCTGTGGTCTGTGTGTGTTGTGTCCCTACCACATCTGGAGAAGGGTTTCCTGTGCTCCCATGCTGAGGGCCCTCAGTCATCCTGATGACACCAAAAAGGGAGCGGTTCCCCTCTGGAGTGGCAGGAGATGCTGCAGGAGAGGGGGCACAGAGCCATAGGGACCTCATTTGTGCATAGCCTGTAGTCACTCGCTCACATAAAATGGCCAGTGCCCAGGGGTTGGTGTCTGAGGAGAGCCATATCTTCTCCGAACATGAAGAGGAAAGCCAGAAATAGTAGTGGTGTGTCCCTCACTCAAAAGAGTAGTGGCTGCCGGAAGTGCGCTTGTGCGGCTGCACCCTCCCTCCTAAGGAATCCTGGGCACATTAGCAGCTGGCTCTTGGGCCTTTCCTGTTCCTAACTGCTGTCCACAAAGAGGTGAAGCCTGCCTCCATCATGCCCTGTTTCTGTCCTGCCCAGGAGAGTGGATGTGGGTTTGAGGCCGGGGCTCCTTAAAACGACACCTTCCAGAAGGTCAGTGACTGTATGCCCTTTGACTTTGTAAATCATTCCAGGAATTTAAGTCAGTTAAGAATATTCAGTGCAAAAAAAAAAAAAAAAAAAAAAAAAAGAATATTCAATGCATGTTTTGCTGTAATGAAAGAAATTGGGCATACAAGTTGTGTCCAACACCTGGTTTTAGGGACATGGTAACTGTGATCCATAACAGTAGCTGCAGAGTGGACAGGAGAGGTGCTTGTGAGAAATGAAGAGAAGTTTAAGACTGTGGGCAGCATGCACGTTTGATCCTGTGTATGTGTGAACCGTGCGCATATGTGTGTGCATATATGCATATATATATGAAACCTCTATATCTAGAGCTCTACACCTGTGGATGTCAGCCCAGTATTGAAAATGTTCAGTAAAAATCACATCTCTTCTGCTCATATGCAGACCTTTTCCACATCATTCTGAAACAGTGAAGTACACAAGAATTTGCTTAGCATTTTCATCATATGAGGTATTATATGTAATCTACAGATGGCTTACAGCAAAATGAGAATGTTTACAGATTCTATTGAAATAATGTGCCTTATACAGGTACCTGAGCTTCCATGCATTTTGGCATCTCCAGGTGCCTTGGGTCAAAATCCCCACTGGCGATTAAGATACACTGTGCACATATTAGATTACTTAGCATTAAAGCCCATATTGAATACCAAATGTTCCTTAAAGGAGGGTCAGCCAATAGAATTTTTGTGATGATGCAAAAGCCCTGCACTTTATGGCATGATAGAATAGTCATGAGCTCCATGTGGCTCCTGATTACATGGAATGTCTCTAGTGTGCAGGAATCACTGGATTTTTAATTCAACTTAATTATAATCAATCTAAATTTAAATAGAGTAAATGGCTACTTTTTGTATCACACAGTGCTGAACTGTGCAAGAAAAAATACTCTTGGTATTCCTTTTTTTAAAATAATTTTATTGAGAAACAAATAGCAATGAGACAGTTTTAAAACCAATTAGTAGGACAGTTTCAATAATGAATACATTGCATATTGTCTTAGTGGTTATTCATTGTACAAGATGCAGGCATGATATCCTGTACACAAACACTATTAGAGCAAATCTTTCTATTCATTGAATTAAGAGAAAGTAGCTGTATATCTATCCTAACTATTTTGAATATACAGATATAAAAATGGTAGTTCATTTCTATCCCCTTTTCTGTTTAGTTTTGTAGTAGTATTCCTTTATATGTCTATAATTACTATATAGTCTGAAATTTTGAACTATTTTAAAACACAAAAGCCCACTGTCCATCAAAATGAATTGTCTATCTGATAAAGATAAGAAGAGAGAAGGAAGGACTGACATAATCAGAGAGACTGTGTTGGGAAGCCCACGGGGCAGGAGACGGGGAAATCTGCAGCTGTTCCAACAAACCAAAGCCTTGACTTTCCTTCGTGTTCTGAAAAAAATGACGAAGCAGACAATGGGCTCAGCACATGCAGGAAAACATACCCCTTATCATGGATGAAGCTTGCCTGTGGACAGAGGCTGGCCACGGGTCACAGCTGGCTCTGGAACCCCGAGCCCTGGGACTGTATAGCACAGAACGTGCAGTCCCTGCGCGTGCGCCTCCTTCTGACCAGAGGACGCAGAGGCAGGATGTGTGTGCACAGAGACCTCCCGCTTCCCTGGTGGGCAAGGGATGGAGCGAGAGCAGCTCAGCAGCTCTGTCCTGACCATTCTTCTGAGCAGCTGAGGGCCAGCAGATGCCGGAAGTGCAAACCTTACCCTGAGTTCTTCTCTTCCTCAGTACCAAGATTGGGGTGCAGGGTGTGAGACGGTTTTTGGATGCATTTCATAGAGTAAATGTTGCCATACTCGGGCAGCAGTAGAGTCTTGTCCAAGATGAAATGATTGAAAAATGATAAGTATCTCCTGTGTGAGAGAACATCTATTAGTTTTTGAGTTATAGCATATATTTTAATTTATAAAATTCAGACTCTTTAAAATAAGCAATGGGCCCCCAAAATATGATCTAGCAGCACACAAAATGTTTTCAATGAAATGGTTTATAGATCCAAATATTATAGCTTCAGCTATAAAATTTCTAGGAGAATATGTAGTGGAAAATTTTTATGAACTTGAATGAGCTCAAAACTTCTTATACAGAACATGAAAGGAAGCCATAAACAAACCCAAGAAAATTGGACTTGAAAATCTATAATGTGTGCTCTTCAAAAAATTCCATTAATTAAAAAGTATGTCCAAGATTGGGAGAAAATGTCTTTAAAATATACATTGGGCAGAAGACACACATTCAGAACATAGCAAGACCTCTTACAATTCTATAATTTAAAGTGATGGGCAAAACATTTGAATATATGATTCTCCAAAGTACATGAAAGCAATAAGAATACACATCATTATTCAGCAGGAAAATGTTATTTAAAACCATAATTAAATACCACAGCATCCCTACTTGAAATAGCTAAAATTAAAAATGACAGACAATACTAAGTGTTGATGGGAATGCAGGGAGCAAAATGGATCTTCCATTCACAGCTGGCAGTGAGGCAAGAGACTGGGGCATGACCAGCTGGCCATATCTTATCTATCAATCAAGGAAATATGGACAGAGGCAGACACACAGTTCCCAAGGCCTGCATAGGGGCCAATAAGAAAGTGATGTCTTCAATTCTTCAGGTCTTAGATCAAGGAATGTTTTGATTGGACAGTCTTGATCTAATATCAGACTAGTTTCCATTAACCTTGTGGCCCCTGGAAGTTCTTTCAATGGCTATCTCTGAACTCTGCAGGGGCATTTCTTTGCCTGCCTTTAAGAGATACAATGCCCTGCTACCTTTTGTGCTGGACTAGATCAATTCACTGTTCAACACTACCAGAATTTAGAAGCGGTCTTTAGGAGGAATCTGTGAACCCCAGATTTCCAGTAACCCAGGAATGGAAGACAATGCAGTCATGTTAGGAAAGAGCCTGACAGTGTTTTTGAATTAAGCACAGCCTCACATAAATATCTAGTTACCTAGATGATTACTGACACAAATGCAAACACATATTGACACTAGAGCTTGTCCGTAAGTATTTGTAGCAGAATTGATCCCAATAGTCCCAAACTTGCAGCAACCCAAAGCCTATTCAGTGGTGAGCAGGCAAACACAGTGTGGCCTATGAAATACAGTGGAATACTACCCAGACTTGAAAGCACAACAGAGAGGAGAACCTTGAAAGCACCAAGCTGAGTGGGAGGCAGACCCAAGAGACCACAGCTCACACGACTGCCTTTGTGAACAAAATAAAGGCAAAGCATGGCTTCCCAGCATGAGTCTTTATATGTTCTTGAGAAAAGCAACCCCAGTCTTCTGTCTTGAGGCACACGGAAGCCAGAGGTTAGGGCCCAACGGGACTGGGTCTTCTTCCACACAGAAGGAGGATGGGCTGTGAGTTCTGCTATAGCTGGTTCTCCACATAAATCATCCCACAATGTTTAATTACTATCCTGAGAGGGTCATATCATGTAGCATTAGAACCCACGGTCCTGGGGCCAGGGAGATGGCTCAGTAGGATTAGCACTTCCCTGGACAGCACAAGGGCCTGAGTTCAATCCCTGGTTCTGTGAAAAAAAAAAAAGAACCCATGATCTTCTTGGGCAAAGGGAGAGCTAGCCTGGGAGCACTTTGAGGCTTAACCCTTGCATCAGGCAGCAGGCAGACAGACCCAGTGTGCTCCTTTCTTGTGTATTTAAGGCTTGGAACACTCCACTCATTAACTCTGGTCAACTTAATATGACCCTCTCACCCTCACAAAGTTACTAAGTCTTTCTTGTACATTGTCATTTAGTAGATATCATAAAATCAGTTTCTTTTATGCATAGTGCATACGCCAAATGCTATTCTTTTGTTAATGGCTGGGTTCATTAGCCAGTCTTTGTGAAGGAGTCATCCCCCTAAAAGGAAAATAAAAATCATCATTCTCTCGTTGATTGGATTCTGGGTGAATAGGAGTTTACAGTAGTTTTTAATTCCTCCAGTGCCCATTTTGTATTACATTTTATCTTTGAATAAATTAATCACCCAAGTAATTAAAGTCTTTTATTCATGATGGAGTTGCTACTTTTCTAAATGCTAACCCATGAACAGCCCAATAAGGAAAACTCATTCACCTCCTTTATCTTGGAATATTTATTTATTGTTTTTAACTTTTAAAATTTATTTTAATTCTTACTAATAAATATAATTGTGGTTTAAGGAAGAGATAAGCAAATACTATGAAACAGCAATATGGAAAAGACATTATCAGGGTGAACACTTTTTTTAAAATTTATTTTATTTTATTGAAGTACAAATACCAATGAGACAAGTGGAATGAGAGGGAAAGACAGAAGGAAGGAAGGAAGAAGGAAGAAAAGGATGAAGAGAGAGAGAGGAGTGTGAGAGAGGACTATTAGAAAAGAGGATGGGAGCAGGGGTGATAGGGCGAAGCCAATAGAGCACAGCTCTATCCATAAATTAGTCTAGTGAATCCCATTGGCCAGTGTAGCTACCACACACTAATACAAACAGATCAGGGCTTAGCAGTGTGAGATACACTCCAATCTGCTCACTGAAGTACACATTTGATAACTTTTTTCTACGCAAAAGGAAAGACAGGATAAGACTGGTCTCCTTTCAGCTCCTGGGAGTGTCTTGGACTTAGTTTTGGAGTAGGGTTTGCAAAAGTTTCTCCATAAAGGGGTGGGTAGTAAATGTTGTAGTCCATGTAGGCAACTCCTTCTCTCCCAGGGCACTCCGATGGGTTAGTGTTGATGAAGGCATTTGTGAACAACATATGACCAGATGTTTAAGGAAAACTTATTTCTAGAAATAGGCAGCGGGCCTCTGGGTTGTTGGGCTCTGGTTTAGATATTAGGGTTGAGAATAAGGAACCTGCCAAGTACAATGGAATTGAAACTGTCATGCAACACAGAATTCAGTCTTGTGTCTACACATTGAACCTGCTTCTCTGAAGGTTCACTGATCATGTAGCATGGAAGTACTGTGCCCTGAGTTGCCAATATCTCCTTCCTGGCTTCCCTTCAGATGCCTGTGCTTCATTATGGTAGCTCTTCCTGAAAAATCCACATGCAATCCTGGAATCCTCAGTACCATTTTGCAGGCTACCACTGCCAGGGACTGGTGCTGCAATGAGAGATGGGATTCACATGTCACTCTTGAAACATGTGAACAGTGACAATGCAGAGTGATAGATGTATTAAGATAGCCAGGTTAGGACTCAGAACCCAGTGCCATTGTCCTAGGTCAAAACATTTAATTCATCTGGACTCCTCCAATGGGAATTCATGATCTCCCTCCGTCTTAGCCAGTGGAGGATCATGAAGATTGAATGAGGCTGGGGGGGGGAGGGGATATCTGTCAGCGGCCACATGATGAGCAAACCAATACAGCTTTAGGTGCAAAAATGGCTTAGCCCCCAAAGCCATCTTCACACACTTTCAATACTTCTTTAATAAGAAAAGCACCAAAGAGGTAGCTGAGAAGTTTCATTTTGTTCCTTCAAATGTGGACAGCAGCTAGGATGTGGTTGAGCTCTCTGCAAACTTTCGAAGTTTACATGAAACCATTCAGTAACTGGGACATGAAAAATTATCCACCCATAAAAATGACTTTATTTTGAGAAATGAGGCCAAACATTTCACTTCTACAAAGCTGATATGTGAATTGTGTTGCCTAAGGTGCTCTGTGTTCTCATGTATTATGGACGCCAGGTGTCGCATCTTTCTGAAATAGTTCCTAAAGGACAGGGACCCAAGTGCAGTTAAAAGCACAAAACACTGTGAGTGGAGACAGCAAAGGGGCATCCTTCTGGGAAAGCTCTCTGAGACATCTCCAGGGACTCAGGCGCTTTTTGGCTTCAAGTAGCAAGAACCAACTTGATCTCAGCTAAAGAAAGCCTATACTCTGAAGAAGTAGGTTTCCCGGAACTCAAGGGCAATAGGCAGTGAGCTTCAGAAACAAAGCCACGAGACCCTCTGGGAGCCTCTTTCTTCTTCCTGAGGGTGATTAGAACGTGTCCTGGTTGCTCTCTCTTTACCAACCTGGCTCCCTAGTATACAATGGGAAATTATTGACAAAACCCCAAGTGCAGAAGTGGCTTCAGCCTCCCATTTGCATGCAATGAGACCTCAGTTCCCTTGACTCGTGGCACCAGATCCAGATGTCTGGAAACACAGCTGTGTGAAGAAGAGGCTTTTTCTCACTGCAGTCAAATGCAGTCAGGATTACAGCAGTGACATGAATGCATTTTAGTGAGTTAAAACGACACTTATGTCTCTGGAAAAGGGAAATGAGTTTACATGAGGGACACACGCTGCAAAGGGCATCGGCTTCCGAGTTCCAAGGAGAAGTCTCTCCTGCTTGCCAGTTGATGGCTGTAGCATTGGATCGAAAACCTTTATTTACAGGAATGAGATGATAGTGGCTTTATGGGGTCCAAAGTTTCTTCTCAGATATGTTGGTCTTTCTCACAATCCTCACCCTGGACCTGTGCTTCCAGTCTATCTCCTCTTTTATGTGGACCCCAGAGGAGGTCCTTATGTGGGGACTATGATGCATGAATGCTCTGTCCAGTGTCAGCAAATGGAAAACATAATACATAGTTACATAATAGTCCACCAGCGAGAAGCACATGTCCCAGCTTTCCCCCTGGGTCTTGGGAAAGTCTGTCCAGAGAAGTGAGTTCCTAGATCTTAGCACTTTCTGTCATCAGCAGCAAGGACACTGGAAAGTGCGGGGATGAAAGCAGCACATGTGTTCTTCACAGTCTGCCCTTTCTTCTGGCAGTAGCTTGCTGCTGGCCACTCAGCTTCTGCCTCACAACCTCGTGCCCAAGTGGCCCCTCTAAGAGGAGGCCAAGGAGAGAAACTTGCAGCAGCCACTTGTGTGGCTGAGAGTGGGTGCATGGAGCCCTTAGATGCGAGCACTGGGAGGGAGCCTGGCTTCAAGGCTGGGGTAGCATCCTGATTAAGGAGCCACCTCAGCACGCAAACATGCCCCAGCTTCCCGGGCCTGTGAATCCTACCTGTGAGGCAAGCATGCTTGCAGCTGCACTCAAGGTAAGAGTCTTGTGGAGGAGGGGAGCTGCTTCTGTGCTCCCCACAAGGGCCAGCTGAAGGAGGAGCTCTTCTTCCAGGTCGGAGGAGGAGGCCCGTGGCAATAGGGTGGAGGTGGTGGGCTCTGGAGGCAGGGCCAGGACCTCAGGCTGGGGAGCACCAGCCACCAGGGAATGTGGAGAGGGTCAGGTGCACAGCCTCATGGGGCCTGCGGGAGACCCAGATTCACTCATACTTTGCCTTTAGACCCTGTAGTGAATACAGCTGCAGATCACACGTGAAAGTTTGCACAAGTAAAGCCAATGTATCTCTTTTGTTGGGTCAATGTAATATTTAAGGAAGGAAATAAAAAATGAGCCAACCTCTACAATTTGGAAGAATTAACATAAAAACCTGGATTTCTGATTTCTTGTAAACAAACCAAAACAGAAAATTAAGGCACCCCCTCCCAATGAAGACCTTCGGACCTGGGGTGAACCTAAGACTTTGCCCTTTTCTGTGGCATGGACCTGTGCCTAGTCCTGGCCATATCCCCAGGTGAGTCCCAGTGATGGAGCTTGCTTGTTATTCTCCTGCACTGGAGAGGGCTCCTCCATGTTCAGATCTGTAGCTAGGTGGATGGGGATTGCACATTTTAAGGGGAAAGAAGAGTTGTGAAATTACAGAATCCTGAAGCACGATGTTGCCACAGGAGACTGTCACGTGGATACAAATATTAGGGACTCTACCTACTAGTTTTGTGACATTCTGTGAATCTTAAACTCTTTTAAAATTACTTTTTTTTGCATGAAAAAGTGAAAGGGAGCCTATTCCTTTCTGAAAGTTGAGATTGTCACTATGTATCCAGGGGCAGTGTTTCTGTGGAGAGACTCCGTCCCACGCACAGGATTACTTTCGGGTCTGTCTGTCTGAATCTGTGGCCTCCAGACATTCTCATTTTACAGAACAGTTTGGAGGCACGGAAGGAAAGGTCACTTGCTGGGGGTCAGGAGGCAGCGTGAACTGCAAGCCAGGCTCCCACTTCCTGCACAGAGGCCTCCGAGTCAGCAGTGCAGTGGGCGCCCCTGCCTTCTGGAATTCTCTGAGCAAGGAGGCACAGCACCATGCAGCTGTGCAGCGCTGCCTGTCCACCTGCTTTCTGCTTCTCATTCTCTTCTTACCTCATTTATATTTTATAGCCAGTGCTCAGGGAGGAAAATTTGACATTTTTCCAAATACCAAATGCA
The DNA here is from genome assembly GCA_004027165.1 of Ctenomys sociabilis. Taxonomy (NCBI): domain Eukaryota; kingdom Metazoa; phylum Chordata; class Mammalia; order Rodentia; family Ctenomyidae; genus Ctenomys; species Ctenomys sociabilis. Next base: position 83,581 of record PVKA01002328.1, on the reverse strand, counting down.
CTTTGGATTTCATCAGTTACACATTAGTAGACTCTAGTGGCACAGCCAGCTCCCCTGAGAAGGGAGGAAAGTGGGATGGGACCGTGGGAGCCTGGTCTCCTGGTGGGGCTGGGGCTATGACCCCTCCTCGGAAGCCCCAGGTAGGCCTTCTGCGCAGGCACGCTCTGCAGGGAGACAGGTATTAAGGGACTAAGGGGACCAACAGTCTGCGACTGTTTTGCAAAGACCACGTGTTCCCCAGTCTGAAGGGTGCTGGCCAGAAGCCCAAGGTTGGGCCACTGGAAGACTGAACAGGCCCTGAGGAGCTGGTCGCTGTCTTCCTCCACTCTGGCCTCCACAAGGCCATTTCCAGACTCAACAGCTTTCTCAGGGTCCTGCCTAGGGGACAGGATGATTAGACGTTTGGCTTTTCTCACTTTTCCAACAATTAACAAAGCCTAGATACCTGAGGACTGAAGGGGAAAGGGAAAAATGCAGAGAGGATGACTGTGCTGTTGAATAGGCTTCGATGTGAGCTTAGTTCATGCACTAGACAGGCACCAGTGCCTCTCCGATGCCTTAACTGGTCCCTTTAGCTGGGCCACCTTTTGGGCTTCTCTAAGCACAGATACAGGAGTCCTGGACATTACCACTGGACAGACGAGGAACCTGCAAACCAGAGGGGTGACACAGCTATGGAGGGTCACAGAGTGGTGCAGAAGAGCTGTCCTGGAGCTTGGGTTCCCCTGCTGGCTTGCTGCTGTCTTCTTCCTGCTGTTGGGGTCCAGGACCCCCATTAGGGAAGGAAAATAACTCTGATGTTTTGGAGTGCGTGTTTGTTCATGCAGGACATGTGAGGCCCTGGAGCCATGCCTGAGTTTAAATCTCCATCCACCACAGAGAAGCTGTGCTGTGTGCAGGTTGTAACCTCACTAAGCTTCTGTTCCTTCCAGAATATAAAGACAGGAATAGCATCCATGTCAAGAGGATGTTTGGAATTAAAGGACTTAATAAATACCTGGTATTTGTTTGGCTCATCACAGCTGCAATATAAACATTAGTTCTTCCTGAAATATGTTTATAAATGTCCTTATTTTGAAACTTGGGACCTGACCTCTGATTAGTGACATAACATGCCCACAGCACACAGAGGGGTCAAGTCAAGATTTAACTTCACATCTTATTTCTAATGGATCCACCATATTTTCTGTTAGCAGTTTGGATTTTCTCAGACCAGAATTTCTTAGCTCTGTACCTAACTTCAGTAAATAAATAAAATTCCTGTGTTCATGTGAGTAAGCTGTGGGCACTGCCATGGAGCTTTGGCTCTTCACCTCTTCCTTCAAAGGTCTCTCTTTGGAGTAGGGAAAGACCTAGATTTCTAGGTGGAAAGAACTTGACAGAATCAGTAACACAAAATCTGAACTCAAGATGCTACAGAGTTAGATGTGCAGGAAATAACAATGAATACAAAAGAGAGGTACCCTGGTATGGTGTCCCATACCCTTAATCCCAGTACTCAGAAGGCTGAGGCACAAGGATCACTGTGAGTTCAAGAACAACAGCCTGGGCTGCAAAGTGATCTCAAGGCCAGCCTGAGCTGCATAGTGAGATCCTGTCTCAAAAAGACAAGAAAGGAAAGGGGGTAGAGAGGAGAGGAGAGGAGAGGAGAGGAGAGGAGAGAAGAGGAGAGCAGAAGAGAGGAGAAGAGAGGAAAGAGAAGAGAGAGGAAAGGAGAGAGGGAGAGAGAGAGGACACTTTTCTTGATATGAGCAAGATGCATTGCATTAGTGGTTTCAAACTTTGCTGCACAAAGGCCCTAAAGTCCATGTGAGGACTGGCTTTAGAACCAGGCTTACAGTACAAGGCAGTGTACTCAGAGCTAGTCACTGACCCACTGTCACTAGAACCTTCACAGGACAGGATTGGACCTGTGCTCAGGGCTATCCCAGCCCTCCTCTGCTTTCAAAGACCCCTCGGCACATCTGTGGTCTGCGGTTACCCAGGGCCCACGCTGTCCTCCAGGAAACTGTATTTTACATAAGCCCTGCACACACAAGGGAATATTGACCAGGAAGGCAAAAGAACTTGTCCAGGAATTGGAGGAGTCAAAGCACAGTTGCAGAAATGGCTGTTACATTGCAAGGGAGAACACAATTGCTGTCCTCAGTGTAATGTCATTCAAGTCATAGAGAGAGAAAGCTTGTGAGTGACTTAAGAAGACAAGCTGGGTGGAAAAGCATGGAGAAAAATTTTCAGCTCAGCTGGAAATTTCAACCACTCCAAGGCATTTTGGCCCTCAGTAACTCCTCCGAGGACCCAGGTAGAGTCAGCCGGGAAGTACAAGCTTGTTTCCACAGAGCCATCACCTTGTTAGCTTTATCCTCAGAGCTGCAGTCTGGTTTTGACACAAAGACATTGTAGAAAACATAGGCACTTGAAAATGATTTACATTTTGCAGAGGCCCATAGCCAAAGAGCCAATTTTAAGCAGCCTGTCGCCACTCCGTGGTAGCAAACAGTCCAGAAGGAAGCTAAAAACAAGGAAAACAGGGTTCTGATTCTCACCAGTGACAAGCACCCTGTGCAACCTTGGTTCTTAGAGTTATCATCCAATAAATGGCAGCATTAAAACTTGCAGCCTTCCCTCTCCACCTTGTGATTTTATTCCCCTTTATGCTGTCCTAATATCATCAGATAGTCAAAAAATTACTGTGTTCTGGAAAGACAGGTCAGACAGTTCTAATGAGCAGGACACTGGCTCAGTACACACTCAATCTGAGAATTTCTAATTGGATAAAGCAAATTCATGGGAAAAGATTCGTCTTTGACTCCCATGTTATGGAAAGTGCATCAGCACTAGAGCTTAACTAGATTTCAAAGGCTGTAAGTAAGGCTTCTCTTTGGGCCTGCAGGCAAAGGAGATATGCTCAGAGCCTGCAAGCACAAATCATTTTTAATCTACACTGGAGGGTGAGGAGTGAGAAGCATGGACTGCAGAAGTATTGACTTAAAACTGTGACAGACAGTCTCACTGGAGCAGTTTCTGGGGGTTATGTTTCATGGGAAAAAATGGTTAAATCCAGCAAAAGTCTGAAGTTTCTAAGGAAAGATGGGCCTTGGCTGGGCACTCTTTACAGTATTTAAAAATGTATCTGTAATAATGTTCCAGTGAGAGATGAGAGCACGTACACATAGATGTCTCTGCAAATGGCTCTCACTGAAGAAGAATCTGAGGTCATCCTTTGGAAGACAGAATTTTTGAGTTTTAAGAATATTTCAAAGCAGAGGTGAAGACAGGCCACCGTCTTCAAAGTAGTGCGAAGCATGGCCAATTTAGCAGTTTGAATGACATTGGAGAGAATGCTCTCCGTGATAAAGCCAGGTGTAGAAAGAGGCCATCAAACACAGCCCTTCCCCAAGCTTTAAATCCTTCTGCAGCAGAAGGACAATGTTCTTGTTCCCGATGGGAGTTGGCGCCTGTGCCTCTTGCTCATCTCAGTCCTTCCCTCACCCAGACCCCTCTTCACTGCCCCTCCCCTTACTCTGTGTTTTGGTTCCTTTCACATCTGCAGAAGATCTCTATCCATTTCCCAGAACTGCTACGCTGAATGTTAATTGGCAAATGTTAGACTCAGCCTGTGAAGTTGCATCCAGTGCACAGCATCTGGGGATGACAGGTCCCTTCCCAGCAGAGGAGAGATGCTGGTCCAGATGACAGGCGACAGGTGATGCATCTTACTGCCAGAGAGGGGTTGAAGGAGGCTGCAGCTTTAAAGTAGTAGAATGCACACTGATCTCTTTACCAAATACTACAGATCCAAATTAACCCTTCTTCCTTAGGCTTTTAATTCAAAAGGAACAGGGTCAATAGTGATCTCTCCACCAGAAAAACAAAAACAAAAACAAAAACAAAACAAAGCAAAACAACAACAATGAAAACAATAACAGAATGGGACTAGTGAACCAGAAGGCCTGGGTCAGGCACATTTCCTCTCTGACTGTCCCCTGGATCTGAGCAATGAGACCTGGAGGTTGGCAGCCCCACAGGAATGGTGGCCCTGTTTTTCCAGGATGTTTGCAGATGATCAAAACATATGGTGAGTGAGCATTAACACTGTAAAAGTTTACTACAAGGAAGGCCTCGCTGCCATTCATGCCACCCAGCCTCCACCTTGCTTGGATACACTTTGCCCACATATTTAGCATATTCTGAAGCAGTTCCCAAAGTTCTTTTCCTGGAGGGTCTTCACTAGACCCTAGCGTGTGTCACCCGATGGAAAGACAGGCTTCAGGAGAGATTGCACTGAATTGTCATCTGGTTGATTCACCAGATCAGACCCGGTGTGGCTGCTGGCTCTTCCCTAGAATACGAATGAGCCCCAAAGGTCGACATTTAGAATGGGCTCAGGATTTCTGGGCAGCGAGGACAGCAGAAGGACAGACTTGTAGCATGGCTGTGCAGGACCTGCATCCTGGTGTGTGGCAGAGCTCCGCACCAGGACCTGCGCCGGGGATGACTTTTTCAGCCTTTTTCTTGTCCAATGAGAACACTAGCTTTCAGGGAGAAAGACTGCTGTCTGATAGATCATTTATTGCCATAAGAGTCTGCCAGCTCCAATGCCCACAAAAACTGCAATAAACTATGCAGTACGCTGAGTCTTACAGCTCAAATTCATGTACTACCAGTTAAATATAGGTATTAAGGTGCAAACACTTTCCATTTCATTTATCAACTTTTTTCCCAGTCAATCAGGTGCTACAGGAAATAGCAAGGAGGAGTGTTCTGCTCTTCAGTAGAGCTGTTGGGGAGGACCTGTGGGCACGTGGCATAGGTCCCCACACTGATTTCCTCAGCAGCCTAAACAGGGAGGGGTTTTGTGAATTTGTTTTGGCTCCACCATCTTCAAGCTGTTTGTTAGCATTTCTTTTCACATGGATCCATAGGATGATTAGCTGCTTCCATTTTTATTGTTTTTGAAATGCATTTTGGCACGATGGACAATATTGTGTGATTGAATAGACTACAAATAATGTTTCCAATGCCCGTGTTTATACTTCAATGGGAAAAGCTCGCCTAGGAGCTCCCATTGCAATGCAGAGTTGGTGCATTACAGAATCATTCCTTTATATCATGAAATTTGTTTTACCTAAATCAAATCCAAATCCAAACATCTAAATGATATAGTAATTAGCCTCAATTACAAGGCAAACAGTGTTGGCTCCAGAATGCCGGACTGCTTCTGCCCAGACAGAAAATATTGAGAAAGTAACTACAGTGATGACAGCCCTGGGCAGACCCTTGGCACTTCCCACCAGGAAAGTGGAGACCCACTGTGTGCAGGCTGGGGCTGCTCAAGAGGAAGGGAGTGACTGTGCTGTCCCCATCACAGTGGTTAAGTTGGTCAGCTCACAGCAGTGCTGTGATTTGCTTTCCAGTGACAGGAAAGGAAATGCACGCACAAGCAGCCAGATGCCCAAGGCATTCCAGCTGTGGAATTACACCCCTTCTCCAAATTACATGATCACACTTGGCACTAGCAAACACTTTCTGGTAAGGGAGAAACACATGCATGCTTGCCCCACGATTCTCAGGGCTGAGCCCCACTCCTCAGGCACTGGAAGCACAAATGGTGGGCCTGGAGAAAGGAAAGCGCCATCCCGGGGGCTCACTCACAGCTTTAATGGTCATGTGGCTCTTGGTAAATAATGCGTTGTGAATGTATTCATTTTGGGGGATATTTGAGGCTAGCTTAAGCATGAACATATGATTTTGTTCACATCTGATTACTAGAATATTCTAAAACCTCAAGATAACTGGTCTAAAATGCAGTTACTTGCTATTCCTTGTTATACCTACATTTTATGTCAGAAGCCAAATTTATGTGGCTGAGCTCCACAAAGAACAATGATGTTTGTTTGTTTGTTTGGTACCAAAGATCAAAGTCAAGATCTTGTGCTTTGCATTTGCGAGGCAGGTGCTTATGCCGTTGAGCTATCTCCCTGGCTAATAAAAGTTGAAAAGAATTTTTGTGTGTGGGGGGGGCTGGATCAGTCATGTGGAGCTGAGGATCGAACCTCTGTCCCCTGTGCCTGACTGGGTTTGTGCAAATAGGTGCTTAATCCATTAAGCTAACCTGCAAGCCCCCCCACCCCAAGAACAATGGTAGGAAACTCTAGGGAGAGCCGTGGTCTGACTTTTTAGAGTATGCAATTCAGCAATGTTTTAATGACCACATCTGCCCAAACAGTCCGTTTACTATGCAGGCTTGGCTAGGAACCACATAGATGGAGGTCTGTCCGCAGGTTCACCGTTTATATAAAATTACATGTACCTGGCACCCAGTGGGTATTTATTTATTTATTTTTCCATCAGGGTCTCTATATTCACTTCAGGCTGTCCTTGACTTCACTTTGTAGCCAGGGCTGGTTTTGAACTCACAATGATTCTCCTGCCTCAGCTGCCTGAGTGCTGGAATTACAGGTGTGCACCAGCATGCCCAGCTAATCGGTGGGTTTGTAGGCTATTAAAATGTGCTAGAGCTTAAGTCATGCTGACAGTGATCACATAGTTGAGGAAACTGCTTAGAACCTTTGAAACCTCCTATATTGGGGGAAAGAATGCCAAAATCCTTCCGCATTCCTTGCAGTATATGGAATGGTGTATCCTCTGCTGTATTCTGTTAATTTCAATGCAGATCTAGCTCTTTCTTTCATCTTTAGATTGGTGATTTCAAAATCCCTCCTAAGTATTTCTTTTGGCTTTGTTGAGGATTGTAGGTCAAAAGGATGAATAAAGAGTGGACTGAAATTTCATGGTCAGGCTCTGTCCTGGTCTTATGTGCTCTGTCTTTAGGCTCATGCCCTGTTTATCTATTGAATGCTAACATCACTTCCTGACTCAAGGGTGGGTCAAGGCCATGTCACCATGCTCCCCTTACTCCCTCACTATGCTGTTGTTCTGCTCCTCTTGTTTCTCGCGAACCTAAAGCAGCTCCTCAGACTCTCTGTCCTTCACCACTTTCTATCCACCATGATTCTCCTTATAACCCTTGTCTGTCTGTGAGGTGGACACTGATGTGGAAAGGGCAGGGCTGACACTTGGTCCTGGATCTGTTCCTGGCATCTGGAAAGAAACATCATAAATGCTCACTAATAAGTCAAAGTGAAACTATGAAACTTTTAAGTCATTTGCACTTGCCAGGCAGGTGCTTATGCCATTGAGCTATCTCCCCAGCTAATAAAAGATGAGAAGGATTTTTTTGGGGGGTGGCTTCAGCAGGCTGCCGTAAGGGCTGGTCTGGTAAGGTATGTAGAGCTGGGGATCAAATCTCAGTCCCTTGGTCCCATTGTACACAATTATAGCTACTTTTATTGTCACACTCACTTTTCCAATTTTGTACATGTTATTCAACTGTAATAGGTTTAATTTATTCTTTCTCTAATCTTTTAAGATAAATCTTTATTTAATTTAATGTATACCTACATGTTTTATGTTCTAAGCACTTAAAGGCACACATTTCTCTCCAAGCATTGCTTTCAGGTGCATCGCCAGATCTTAATTGACATTGTCATTGGTACTCAGGGAAAAACATTTTATAATTTCCAGCTGGTTTTCTTTATTGATCCATGGGTCATTTGCATACATTTCTTGATTTCCGAATGTATGAAGATTTTCAAGATTTTTTGTTGCTAATGTAATTAATTCCTTTGTATTTATTTTATTTTTATTTTTCTATTAATTTTATTGAGAAAGAAATAGAAATGTGACAGTTTCAAAACAGGTTAGTAGGACAGTTATAATTAATAGATTGCATATTGTCTTTGTAGTAGTTATTCAGAGTACATACAAGATGCAGACATGATATCTTATCTAACCACTATTAGTACAAATCTTTCTTCTCATTGAATTAAGAGAAAGTAGCCACATATATATCCATATATATATATGTTTCATTACAAAATGGTCCTTCATTTATATCCTCCTTTTTGTTTAGCTTTGTCAGAGATGGGTATTCCACTGCTATTTAAATATTATAGGTGTGTGAATTCAGCAAAATAATCCAGTATAGTCTAACAGTCCATAATAGTAGTGGGTTATCTGTTGTTTTGAGCCTTTCACAACTCAGCATATTAATATGGTTTTAAAAAATGCTTCACATAATTTTTATCATTTAACATTTTTCACTATCTTATTTAATATTTTTATGTGCTTGAATGAATGAACATGCTATTGTTTTGGGATGGAATATTCAATATCATTATCAGTTCGCTTTGACTGGCTTGTGTATTTTCTCCTCTTCTATCTCCTAGTTCTATTGATTGCTGAGAAAGAAATGCAGAAAATTTCAGTAATAATTGTGAATTTATTTTACTGAAGTGGTTTTTGTTTCATGCACAGTAGATCCATCCGTCACCTATGCACCTAGTATTTCTCTATTCTAATGTAAATCAGATATTTGCCCTGTAATAGCATCACTGCAATCACACATCATGAAACCACCCACGACAATATGAGTCCTTTCTCCTCTGTCTCTCTTTGATGCTGTCTTTGTCATTTAATTTTCTTCTACATTTTTCTTTCTCTTCTTGTAGACTTCAGTGCTTTAGGTAGCTCGCTATTGTCTTACAAGTCACTGGGTCTGCTCTTGCCATTTTCACACTGTCCTTTTTGTCTTAGACTTTTGATTTTATTCTATTACTGCATCTTCAAGGTTAATGATCCTTTATTTCTCCATAATGAAACTTGGTTATAAATCCACCAAATGAAGTTCTCCTTTCACATAATGTACTTGGTAATTCTAAATGTTTCATGAATTTTTTATGTGGTCTGTTTCTTTTGTTTTTCTTCTAATTTCTTGATTATATCTGAAAGAATTGTTTTGAAGCCTTCTACTACTACCTTTATGACATCTTCATTTCTGTCCATTTCTTGTGTTTATGGATCATATTTTCAGCACCTTTGTACATTTAATATTTTTTGTTTGGGACATATGCATTTTAACTTTCACAGTGTTGGGTGTATGAATATTGTTACCTTCCTCTAAAGAATGTCAGCCTCCTTTGGGTCCTTGTTATTTGTGGTGAATGTCATCACTCTGAGGCTTATTTTAGCATTGATCCTGGTCTACCAGAGCCTGTGAGGTGGTCTGTCTGCCAGGAGGGGTTCTTCTGGAGTCTCCTCTGAATGCTCCAAGCCCACACGTCTCTTTCCAGTCTGGGCAATATGGTGGCAGCCATAGGAACTTTGCAGTCTATAGTTTCTAATAATTTTTTGTTGGTTTTGTACCACCTTGCCCTGTGCTTGCAGATTTCTCTGTTAGCCAAGGTCTGAGGGAAACAACGCAGCTCTTGGAGCCTGTTCTCTGTGCAGCTTCCCTCTTTCTGACATCCTGGCTTACTAAGTCCAGCTGCCTCCGTGTTTCAGGCTCTGCCTTCTTACTGTCTCCTTTGTTCAGGAAGGCTGCCTGCTGTAGCAGTGTCTCACATGTTCTTCTCTGAAAGAGTGTGGAACATGTCTTCAGTTAGGACCCAGGGGTGATAAGGTCTCACCTCGGCTTTTTCTTTCCTTGTAGATTGTACTTTGCACTGTCTGCTGATCAATATCTAAAAATAGGTGTTTCCCTGATTTGTTCTGATTCTAGCTGTTTACAGTGAGAGAAAAAGACTGGTTCTTGCTACTCCACTGGGGAATTTGGACTCCTAGAAATTAAATCCAGAGCTGCTTGAACACTGGAGGAGCCTCAGTCTCACTGGCAGAGTTCTCTAAAGCAGTATGGGTAATTGCTCGATACTGCATATCATTGCCGTTAAGTAAAATGATCCTTTGGCCACTGTCTCCTGCAGTCCTGAAATATTTATCCTATTACTGTTTTAACAGAATTACAGTAATGCTTAGAACAAGGTAGATCAGTCTCAATTTTGGTAGGGTCTTTCGGGGATCTGTAAGGTACTCGATGTAATTCGACTCATAATCATTTTTATAGAGCTATGCTTATTAGTACATTTCAGATCTGCATAGTGATCTTGACGCCTTGCTCTGCTGTTAGCCTGCGGGCTCCAGGAGAGACGGAAGGGCCAACGTACACACAATTGGTAGGTGTTTTTGTGGAGTGAATGAGTGAATGATACTGACCTCTGAACCTGGAGTGGCGGCAACATGGATTACTTGAGAACATTAGGTGATTGGTGGAGGCAGAGGCAAGGAGGACAGAAACCTTAGGGCAGCCCACAGCACCTAGGAACACTGGGCGAGGTGCAGCTCCAGACTCAGTGCACAGTGCAGTAAAGCAGCCATTACTATGAGGGAGTCCAGCCAGGTTATGCGCGCCAGCACCAAGGGACTGTGCCCACCTGGATCGGGTGACTCACCACAGAGCTAGAGTTTTGGAACCTGTTTGCATCGTTCAGCTCAGCCTGCTGCTTCAAAGGGCCACAGCTCAAATGGCTTGAACAAACAGACAGACAGACACTTTTATTTATTTTATTTTAAAGAGTAAAAACGAAAACAGAAGCAAAAGCAACAAAAGCAAAGACAGAAACTGAGTAACATACAATAGTACGCATGGTACAGATTTTCAAAACAAAAATGGCAAACTAACAATGGTTGTTGTATTGCATACAGGATAGCTGAGATAATTGCATTACTAATTTCCATATGTATTTTGAAAATAGTAGTTAACGTTTAAAATTTCCCACTCTGACTAACTCTATAGGCTCATAGCTGCAATCTAAGCAACCACATCGAAGCCAGCAATGAGCAGTACAAAAAACATGGGTGAATACCGCTCCCCTTGCTTTTCTAAATATGCACCATGTCTTATCAATTAGCATCATACTCTTTTTAAAACAGACAAACAAACCAATAGACATGTTGTCTTTCAGTCATGAAGGCTGGAAGTAAAACACTAAGGCATCAGCAGGGATGGGTTCTGGGTGCTGTCAAGAGGCACTTCCTAGCCAGATGCCTTTCTATCTGTCCTTCTCATTACTTTTTTTGTGGGAATGTTATCTGGTTTCCTGACTTCTCACAAAATTCTATCTATGTGATTGCCTGGATCCAAATCTTAATCTCTTCCTCCTCCTTCTCCTTCTCTTCTTCCTCCTCCTCCTCTTCCTTCTTTTCTAATGTGTTTAGTACAGGGTCTATAAGCGCTGGGATTACAGGGGCGCACCACCAAGCCCAGTCTCAATGGCCATCCCAGTGCACCCCGAGGGTGTGTCTGCATAGCACACTGGAGATCGAACCCCAGTCCTTGCCTCTGCCTAAGCAGGCACTTTAATCTGCTCATCTGTCTGACTGGCCCTCAAATCTTCTTTTATGAAGGTGCCAGTCCTATTAGATGAGATACCTGCCCTGCTCCAGTAGGCTCTCTTACCCTCAGTAAGTACCTGTACCTAGTAGCACCATTATTAAATACAACCACATTGTGGCACATTTGTGTTGTGGACTTCAGTATTTGAATTTTGGAATGACACGATCCATCTCATGACACCATTAAGCCTGCAGTGAACTCTGGTGTAGTGACCTGGCATGTTTTTGCATCTGAAAATGGGGATCATGAAGCAACTTACAAGCGACTTGTAAGGGGTAAGTGAGGCAGTGTCCACACAGCACTCAGCTAAGCCTGACCCTGCTAACACCCAGGAAACAGTGGCTCTTGTGACCTTAAGGTTCCTGCTCCATAGCTAGCTGCAAGCCCTGAACGGAATGTATATAATTGAGAAACAAAGCCATTTTTCATTTGATTTACTCTCCCATTGGAAATCAATCTGTTCGGTGAAATGTTTGCCAGTTTCTTTTTTAGGTTGCTTTCTGGGGAGGCAGCGGATGGTGGCTGAATCACCAGTGTTTAAATAATTAAGCCAAAACAAGAGGAAGCTGATAACAATCACTTTTCTGTGCATTATAAGTGCAGAGCAATCCGCTAGACAGGTTTCATTGATTTACCTGAATCTCGATCAGCCAGCCAAGTAGAGAGACTTCAGGAGCCCTTCTCCGGAGAGCAGCTGTAAGGAGGAGCTAGCCCCCTTCTGGGCTGTAGCTGCCACTCATCTTCCATTTGGCCGAGTGATTTCTTGGCTGAGTGGCAGTCCCAGAGGATAGCGCTTCCTTCCATGATCCCCTCCGTGCTCCTTCCAGCCACACTCCTCCAAGTGGTCAGACTGTAACCCAAAGTTCCATCTCCCTGGAGCGAAGAGCATGTATCTAGACATTGGACAGGAAGATGTGGTCACCTGGACCGCTTCTGCGGAGTCCTGGTGGGGTTCCAGCGCCTGGATTCATTTTCTCTGTGGTAACGAGAAGTGATTTTAAATTCGTTTGTTCATTTATTTCTTCTATGATTTTCCAGATGAGCTATCTTCCCTGAAAGAGGGGGATATACTCTACTTGACTCTCCACAGGAGACTTGAGAGGAGGCTCGGAGGCTGCATGGCCTACAGGGGCCATCTTCACCCTGGACAGTTGGTGGGCCCGGGAGTTGCTCAGTGCCAGAAGCAGGAGCCGCAGCACGAGAGGGAGGAACTGCAGGTGCATGCTGAAGAAGAGGCCGGGGAGCTCCCTAGAAGGGTGCTGGTGAGGTCAGCATGGACCCCGCGTAAAGGAGGAAAAGGCCAAGATCAGCACTGACTAGCAGAAGAGCTGAGCTAGGGCCCAGCCTTGGCCTCAGTCTGCAACAGAAAATGCCCCCCTCTTCCCACCAGCCAGAACACTTTTGTTTTTGAGATGCTCATTGTGGTGGTCAACTTGATATAGGCAATTGAATTGAATTAGCGTGGTGCTGGGTGCAGGAGGCCCACCTAGGGGATCCTGCCAGCAGCATAGGAGGCAGAACTAGAGAAACTGTTGGGAGGCTTTTAGGGACATTGCTGGGAGAAGCTGCTGGCTCTCTCTTGAGCTGCTCTGCTGGAGGACCTTGTCATGCTGGCTTTCCTGATGAACTTGGTTGTTCTTCTTACTGGAGGAGGCATGACCTTCTTTGTCCCTGAAAAAGGCTATGGCTCATTTGCTAGGAGCTCTGGTCCTCACCTTGAATATTGCTCCCTGGCTCTGCAGGGGAGGATGGTGCACCAACCTGTGGAGAAGCTCGTTGTGTTGGCTTCCTGGTGGGAGCTCGGCTCTTCTCATCCCTGGAGGAGCTCAGGACCTCACTGTCAATGAGGGTGGCTGTGGAACCTTTAGGGGAGCTCTTATTCTTACCGTGAGCATTGTTTTCTGGCTCCAGTATAGATTCCTCAGTCTGCTAGCACAGATCCTTCATCCCTCTGGCATACACCACTGACCTCTGGGCCTTTCCAGTGAAGATCCTTGAAGCAAACCTACATGAGATTTTGTTGTGGGCTGTAGATTTTCAGCTGGACTCATGCAGAGTATTAGGATCCAGGCCCTTAGCTGGATTCTTTGGCCTATAGTGCGTGGACAGATTTCCTGCATTTCCTGTATATGATTCTTTGAGTAATTCATTATAAAATAATATTATAGAATATGTCCTGTATTATATGTTCCCCTTGTAAGACCCCATGCCACAGCACCCAGGGAACCATTCCTGTCATAGTTCCAGTTGCTTCTGACTCCTAGAAAGTGCTGGTCACTGTGATGCATATTGTAAGAACCAATCAAAGACAGCCAAGTACTCTACATCTCTCCTTCCCCTTCAAACCCCATGAGAACCTCCCTCCCTGAGCCTTCAGGGCCTGACATTTGGGGAATGATCCTGATCCTGCCTGTTGATATGAGCAAATCTGCCTCCCAGTCCTAGTTCATGTCAGCATTTCCACTGGCCCTTTCAGTCCACTCCCCTTCTCTGTCACCTCCCAGCAGCCACTCCTGCCGTCTGTTTCTAGGGCTTGCTGCCCATGCAGGGGAAGTGTTAGTGCTCTCAGGAGAGCCCTTCACTTAGGGCCATCGGAAGCTCAGGAGCTCCTGCCTCTGTCACCGTCTCTGAGAGCTGCTGCTGCCTCCCTTTCCTTTAGGGTTCCAGGCAGCACTGAGCTACCCGATGGCAGCTCCAACTTGTCTTTTTGACAAGACAGATAGGATTGCAGCAGCACCGTGCTCTGCAGCATCGCTCACCCTGACAGGCGTGTGATGATAACTGGGAGGCTCACCGCTCACCCCATTACACTTTTAAGCCGTTCACCGAAATTTACATTTTTCCCATTACCCTGTCTCGCTGGTAATTTGGTGAGACTCTCCAATGGTGTGATTGCATCTTAAGTGCTTTGCCTCTGGTTTATTTAAGCATGGTAGCTGGTCTCTGGCAGTTGCTGAGTTTGTGGTCTGGGGACGATTGGGGAACCATGTGGGATTAGAGCACAGAGGTGCCACCTGCTCTGTGTCCATTGAGCAGCTTTCCTTGCTGCCCCAGGCTCCTGTTCAGGGTCCTATAAGCCTCCCATCTTCTCTGTGGGAACCCTCAGCTCTCTGCACTATTATTTCCCAAAGATGAGGTTTTCTTATTTGTTAGAGTACAAATCCCTATAAAGTGGGTTTTTAAGTCGGAAGGACCAGGGTTGAAACTCTAGCTCTGCTACTTACCAGCAGGACATGTTTTACCAAGCTGCCCGTGCTGTCTAAATCCCAGACAATGCATCTGTAAAATGGGCAAAATAGCATCCTCTTGCTGTGAAGTTTTGAAGGCCACATGGGAGCATGTGTTTCAAACATACAGCACAGATTTGAGCAAAGGAAATAATCTGTAAGTGAAAGCTAGTGTTTGCTTTTGTTTTCATTACCAAGGTCTCTGCAAAGCAGAATGCCTGTCCCATGGAAGGTGGCGAAAATATTCTTTCCTCTGATGTCATGTTCTTTCCCAGAGTGTGCCTGACATGACAGTTGTACTGATGTATCTCAGGGACCCTCTTCCTGGGACTTCCAGCCCAGAGTGGAGATATTGATCTCACAACCCCTGTGGAGTAGAAAGGGAGCTGTGGAACAGAGGAGAAGCTTCAAGAACCATCTTCTGACCTCTCTCCCAGCCCCCGAGGTAGTAGATGTCTGTCACAAGTCAGTGTACACACCCTGCACAAGATGATTTCACACCTGAAGGATCAAGTCTCAGCCAGCAGGCTCAAGAGCAGCTAGAGCCTGTTTTGGAGCCTACTGGCCAGAGGGCCCCTTCTGAGAAGTGGGGGAGCAATTCCAATGTTCTCTAGTGGCACAGTAATACACCATAGTATTTGTTAAAATGTGCAAATGCTTCTTTTCCAGGGGTGGTGATGTGCCTAGTTCCTCCTGTGACCATGCCGACTAGCAGCCTGGCCACCTGCAACCCTCTTCTGGCCTCCTGAAGTTTCTCGAGGTCAAGGTACAGAGGATGTGTGTTAGGCATGGTGAAAGGTTCAGGGTGGCACCTACTCTGGTTGCTTGATGCTTCCTTTCTGTCAGGAATCATGCAAGGAACCCCTACAATGTGAGCAGTCAGCTCTGCTGCTCTCTAATCTCCTTGGGGTCCTGAGGGTCTCCTTCTGTTGGTTTCCCTTCTTTCATCTCCAACCCTGGCCTGGCACCGCCCTTTCCTCCATGCTCCATGCTATCCTCTGGTTTTGGTGTCCTCTGCATATGGCAGAGCAGCAGTGGTTGGTCAGGGCACCTCTCATCCTTCATTCGGAATGAGCCTTGGCCTTTAATTCTGGGCAGTTTCTCCCTGGTAGGCCTGCTAGGCATTCTGCACATGTAGCACAAGCCCTTAATTTAAGAATTTGATTTACATCTTATACACTGCTTTGTGTACTGATTTCAGATTTTTATTTTTAAGAATGAAAGGGAGAAAGACAGCAGTATAATGAAGGAAAGACAGTAGCTAGAGCTCTTGTTCAGTGTAAGGGGTGTCTTGTTCCTCTCCCCTCCTGTACAAGCCTGAAACTCTGAAAACCTGAAATTAACTTTCTCCCTCAAGGGAGGGAGCTTCATGCTCCTGCCCCATATCGCCTTCCGTTCCTCTGCTCTGGGGATCTCATTTTGTTTAAAATACTGTGAGACCTACAGACTGAGGGGTCTGCCCTCAAACTTGATACTCAAAAGCCATCACCATGAGTAAGTGAAAGAAGGAAGGGACAAAGGGAGACGTCTGTTCTAGGATCTCCTGCCCTTCAGAGCCTTTTGCAAGTGCAGAAGGGGCCTCCAAGTCTGCCGCGGAAGCCCAGTCCTGCTCTGGAGAGCCAGGCTGCTTTATGCTCCCACTGTTTTCTATATTTAATCACCTTTTGTTTTCCTCTTAGCAATTAGTGAAGTGCCAGCCTGTCTCGGATGCGCTAAGGAGCTCCAAGGAAGATGTTCATGCCCACTCTCGAGCCAGAGTGTGAAGGGAATACTGGTGCACTTAGAGGCGGAGAGCAGAGATGGAAAGCAATTAATATTTGTTGTGTAGCCATCATGCCCCTTTCTAGACATGACCTCACTCTATCATCACTGTCACCTACAGAAGTATTTTCTAGATAAAGAATCAGGTTTGATACTGCTGGGTGCTTATTTGAATTCTAGAACTGGCAAATGGAAGGGAATGAATTTAAACCCATCTTCACACACTGCCACCTTGCATCATTGGGGTGGTAGCAACAGTAAACAAGACTGGGCCACTCAAGGAGAAGCCAGGCCTGTTAGATGGATTCAGACCCACTGATCCCTTGTCTTCCCTTTCCACCTTCCATTTATCCACTAAATAGTAGTCCCTGAGAACTGCCTGGTGGCAGGCCTTATTCTGGATGCTCAGGATGAGATGAGCTGGTGAGGACCAACAGTCTTTATCCTCATATACTTATATTGTGGAACAGATGAGAGATTGGAACATGATGTAATTGCTGAAGCTAATTTGGGAGCAAATAAGGAGTAACGGAGGGTGGCAGTTGTTGGGGAGGTGGGGATCAGCAAAGGCCTCGTGGAGATAGTAATATGTGGGTTGAGATGTGAGAGATAAGAATTTGGCTGTGCCTACAGTTGGGTACATGCTGCTTCAGGCAGAGGGAGCTGCCAGAGGACAGAGATGCTCTGAACTCCAAGAAGTGTGAGGAGATCAAATTATCTTTCTAAAGAGAAAGCCGTGGACCTCAGATTTGTTTTCCTAAGAAGAGGCTCTTCCACCAGGGAGAGTCCAGGCCTCCAGAGGTCAGAGAAGGACAATCTCTGAGGATGGGTGAGTCTTTCAGGTGGGTGTCAATGTAAAGGACTGAAGGAGAGAAAGAGACTGGGGAGAGATAAGGATTTGAACACATGGAGGGCTGAGAACGGACCTTTAGGGTTGAATCGATTGACAAGAAAATCTGTACTGGCAGCTCTGACTTGGCTGCTTTCAAAATTGCATTTGGAATGAGAGGATGGTAGGATTGTAAGAAGCCACTATGCTTGGCCAAAAATGCACTGAGTGCGAGCTGGGAGGGTGGCAGTGTCCAATTTTGCCCAATTCTGCAATTATGAACTATTTTCCAAAAGTGTAGGCAGGTAGGCTAATTAAAGTACACGCTTTCAAACAGCCCCATGCTCCCTGCACAGGCCTGCGATCTAGGCTCAGCCTTTCATCACAAAACATTTTCTGTATGAAATATTAATTGAAAGAATTTCATTTCACAGGTGCAATACTTAAAATATCAATTTAGATGATGGATCATGAACTTTAAAGCTGGAGGAAAAATTAAAGGCATTTCTCTCTCCACTTGCTGCTCACATGGTTGAAGCAGCTGGACCCAGTAGACACCCAGGACTGGGTGCCAGCCACCTGAGGTATACTGAAGTATTGTGGGTTTTTCCAGACAAAATAACAACATAGAAATCAGGTTGATATCGTTTCATGTCTAATGCTCTCACTGATGATATTTAGAACTTCTCTGATATTTTGTCACTTGACAGATGTTTATTTTTGTGCTTTCACCTCTAGTGAAATATCCACACCAAGATGGTTGTTAGTACTAAATATCTGGTGGCATCTCATGCAAAGTGAGTGTAGGGGTACATTTGGAAATGTAGCAAGTGGAGACTATCACAGATTGTGGTCATGTTTCCTATGGTGCCAAGGCACAGGATTCCTGAATATTCCACATTGTAGGAAGCAGCGCAGTTGTGCCTTCAGCCTGCCTACTTGAATACAGTTCTGTTGTAAAGTGTGGCAGTAGTGGTGATGTCCAAGAGAAGCTCCAGTGTTGGGAAACTTACCATGTAGACTGTGATTCTGTTTCTGATGAAGTGCATAGGTGTTTGGGAGCCAAACAGCAACTGGCAGGGCTGGAATGGCTGTCTCCAGTGCAGTCTTGGGGAGGAAGAAAGTGAGGCCGCTGACACCTCCTGAGGAGCCAGTTCCTCCTTTGCCAGTGAGGAGGCAGTTGAAGGTGGAGAGATGACGTAGGCCAGAGGGCCTTCTGGGCTCTGAGTTGTAGTTGGGAATGGGGAGAGGCACCCATCAAAACTTTTTCTATCTTCCATGCATTCCACATATATATACTAAGACGAGACTCAGTTGTGGGACTGTGGGATTACATTAGCTTCATGCATATGAGATTATACAGACCAGTGTCCAGGGATGGGCTAGCAATTACCAACTAAGTCACTGTACCTCTCCCTGGGCCAACTGGAAGATGTTACTAATTGGCCATGGTATTCTTTCTGAGATCCAGAACCTTCTTGGACCCCACAGTCTAGACAAACAACAAGAGTGATGAGACTGAGTCCATCCTTGAAATAATTGGGTGGCACAGAGTCCAGGAACTCCACAGTGCTGCTCCGAGTACACTGCTAGGAATGAGAAGGCAGAGGACATAGGCCAGGCTTCCGTGAGCAGCTATCACCTGCATGTGCAGAACGCCATTGTGAGAAAGCCTGCTGGGGACTGAGGTAGCAACAGCGATGAGGGCCACAGTTTGAAGAAGGTAGGATCAGAGATGTCAATCTCCACTGAAGAACATGATCGTGGAAGGATCAGGAGGAGCTACAGGGAGACAAGAAACATGAATTATGCTGGGGCTAACATTTGAGAATTTTGTTATGGAAAATTGTGTAGCACGATAGGTTGGTGCAGAGCTGTGATGCGGTAAAGGTGATGATAAAGGGGTGAAGAAGGCCCTGGGGTGAAGGGAGCCAGGGTAACCAGCCCCAGAGGGAGCATGGCCAGGAGGCAAGGAGGGACTGCAGTGCTGGATAAGACTGGGGGAAGTGCAGCTCATTCCTTCTAAAGTGCAGCGTGCCCTTCTGCATTCACAATACTGGACTGGTTGCTGGGAACACAGTCAGAAGAGAGACAAACAAGATTATGCTTTAATGGTGTTTATGCTGTGGTCAGGAAAGGCAGACAAAACATACACTGGTTTATTTTGGGTAGCCCTTATTGCTATGATAAGAGTGTAGAGTCCATGGAGAAGCGTTGGGAGGAGGTATTGAGACTAGCAGTCAGGCAGCAAGGATGAAAGGCATTTGGCTGGAAGCTGGGAAGGCTGGAGAGCTCTAGAGTGAGGAAGCAAGAAGGGGGCATTTATATCCCCCTTTTTTGTTTAGTTTTATCAGAGATGGGTATGTCCTGGCCTATGTCCTCTGCCTTCTCATTCCATTGTCATTTAAATATTGTAGTGCATGAATTCAGCAAAATAATCCAATATAGTCCAGTAGTCCATAGTAGTAGTGGGTTTTCCATAAGACTGGCAATGGCTGAAGTTGTTGACTTGAGCCTTCCACAGCTCAGCATATTAACATGGCTTACTTTTCATACCTTGTTTCTACACTTTTCTGCTGGATGGCTAAGACCAAGATAAAGCAAGACCTATATGACAAGAAATGTAACTTTTATATCTGCCAAAGTCAGTCAAGTCCACTCAGAATTTATCCTGTAACCCTGTACCACACTTTATAGATCATTTGTCAGTGTCAGCCATGTGGATGAGTCATGGCGATTGTTTGACCAATTTGTTCTCTGTGAAAGCCTGAGAGAATGTTTTCTCTCCATGTGACTCTCCTTAGGCACATTATACATTGTCAATCATTTTCCTCTGTACCCCCAAAATCTTCTTGATCAGAAAATTTGGGACACCACTGAGTTACAGGATATTACAGTACAGTACTCTTATATAAAATGGTTAGGATAGACATACAGCTACTTTCTCTTAATTCAATGAGAAGAAAGATTTGTGCTAATAGTGTTTGGACAGGATATCATGTCTGCATCTTGTACTATGAATACTGTGAAGACAACAATATGCGATGTATTAGTTATTGGAACTGTCCTACTAACCCATTTTGAAATTGTCTCATTGCTATTTCTTTCTCAATAAAGTTAATTTTTAGAAAAGAAGGAGGAGGTAGTCAGGAAGGGGACAGCGGTTGGCTGAGTGCAGGCACAGCCACGCAGCCCTACACAGCAATCCCATACCCCACATGAAAGAAGTGAACTGCTAAGGCAGGCCGCAGCTGCAGGGGACCATCCCAGGGCAACAGAGCCTAAGAAGTTCCTCTTAGGCCTCCTTTCTGTGCCTCAAAATTATTGAGAACCCCAAAACTTTGCTTTAAGGTCATTATATCTGTTGATATTTATTGTGTTAAAAATTAAATTTAAATCATTGAAGTATTTCTTTACTAACTTTAAGTGAATATATATCTCTATCTATCTATCTATCTATCTATCTATCTATCTATCTATCTATCTATCTATCTATCTATCTATCTACTAAAATGATCTATTTTCCCAAACAAAAGCCATTTAGTGATAAGATTGGGATTAATACAGTTTTACAAATTTCTTTAATGCATGACTTCCTAGAACACAGATGGATTCTCATGTCTGCCTTTCACTACTACATGAGAATATAGATATGAAAAAGGCAAACAAATATGAAATTAAAAACATAGGTGGAGCTTGTGGATTCTCTGAAAGGGCCTCAGGGATACCTAGACAACCCCTGTCCTGGATCCTGCTGAGGAGTTTGGAGAGGGAGCCCTCTGGGGTACAAGGTTACCTCGTCCTCGGCCACATGATCTCATTGACAGGTGTTAAAAACTGCCGCCTGGGACGGTGCACAGCTGAGTCGTGGCACTCTGGCCCAGCATCAGTGCAGCTCTGGATTCATTCACACATGCACACACACGCGCACACACACACGCCCGCACACACCCTGATGTGCTGAGGGAATCTGTCCTCACATAGTTGAGGGAATGTGACTGACTGCTTGAATGAGCACGGCTTCCTGGGGAACTAGAGAGACCCTGGAGCAGGTCAGGCTCCTCCACTTATCCTGGGGCTTCTAGCTTCTTCCCCTGCCCTTTTTCCTTTCTTCTTTCCCTTCTTCTCATCCCATGAATGTGAGACTGGGGGATTTTACAACAGGAGGAAATGCCAGGGATCAACTTGCTCACTGAATCGAAGTGAGGTCTTTTCCAGAGTCAAACACCCTTCTTGTTATTGAAAAGAATCAAATAAGAATTAACATTTTTTAGGGCAAGCCAGATAGCTCAGGGTATTAAAGCGCCTGCACAGGCAGACTCAAGGACCAGAGTTCAATCCCTGGCATGCCATGTTGGCCCTGCCCCAAGGGCGCACTGAGTGATTGAGGCTGGGAGTGGTGACGCATATCTGTAATCCCAGTGCTTGGTTGCCTGAAAACAGGAGGATCACTATGAGTCCATATATGTGTAGTGAGACTCTGTAGACACTGTACTAAATACATAAAAAAGAATTAGCATTTTTGAAAACCTTACCATTTCATAAGTATTTTTTATTTTTATATTAGCAGGCATATGCAGAGATTTTTAATATGGCAACTGAAATACATTTACTCTATCATGTGGTATTTTATTTAACCTATCATTTATATAATTTCCCATGTCTTTATATAATTCTATGTATAAGACCTGCTTGCTTGTTTCTTATTGCTCTGTCATAATGCACAAAGCTCTCTCCTGGGGGAGTGAGCATTTCCATCACTTACATTTTCATTTTTTCTATGTGCAGTTGTTAGCATTCTAACAAACATATTTTTTGCTTCTGCTAAATGATTCTGTGTTTAAGACAGATTCTGAAGTGAGGAATAAGGAATTCTGAAAGTATTATTAGCTTTCTGGGGACTTCCAAGCTTGAGAAATCTCTCTCCAGCATTAAGGACGATCCACTTTTTGGAGACTAGGTGGTAACTTAGTACAGGCCCAGATCTTGGAGTCTCTTTGGGGAGAGGAGTGAAAGGTGTATAGATGTATCTCTATGAACCTTACTTTTTTTTCTAGAAATAAAAATTTTAATGATGAAAAGAAAATCCATCTCATTTCTTAGGTAAAAAGTCAAGGTCAGACATAAACACCAAGCACCTGCAAAGAGGGGAAGAGCACAGCTGAGGGGGTCTGAGTGTGTCACAATCCAAATCCCGTCCACCACCAAATACTCCCCATTGCACTGAGTAGAATCTGAGCTTGCTCCTGTCTTCCCTCCTGACTTGCGCACACAAGCCATCCTCTGCTCCTGCCCAGACCATCTCACTGCCACCACCAAGCCCCAGCCGTGAACCCAGAAGCTGCAGGTCTCTCTCTCTGTTGTGGGGTAGACGGGCCCATCCCTCTCCTGCAAGTGTGCCAGTTACCTTGGGCCTCATTCATACTTAAGCAGGATGGTCACACTGCTTACTCTCTCAGCTGGCATTATTTGGGGGACAGGAAAGGATCATGAATGCAAACTGTCCAGGTCATCCGATGCTGCCTGCACTGATCCTTCCCACTTGGTCTCTCCTTCACCATCCTTGCTCTGAGCCAGGCCTTCCCACTTGGTCTCACCATCCTTGCTCTATGCCTGTCCTTCCAGCCACACAGGCTCCCTCTTGATTCTCTAACACTTTCTTTTCTATGATTTTAAAGGGAAATAAAAATAACAACCAGTAAGACAGTTATCATTTCTTAATCTGAGGAGTGTTTTCATCTCAGATGTCCATTTTTGGGTTGGGTCTTTGAATGCTGGAAACCTGATTTTTTCAGTTCTTTATATATTCTAGATAGAAATCCTTTATCTATTTTTTGGGGGGGTAGGGGAAACCAGTGCTTACCGGAAGTGCTTATTCCACTGAGCCATCTCCCCAGCCCTCGTGCTTGCCAGGGAAGCACTTATTCCACTGAGCCATCTCCCCAGGCCCTAGATGTCCTTTATCTAAAGGACAACTGAATGTAATTTTTTTCTGTTCTGTTGGTTATCTTTTTAATCTGCTGGTAGCTTCTTTTGTTGTGCAAAAACTTTTTAATAAGGTATTATGATTTGTGTCTAATTGTCCCCCAAAGCCTAATGTAAGTCACAGGGCAGATGTGGCTTGGAGGAACAAGGAATGGCTTGAGGGGTGGGGCCAGAGGAGCAGAGCGAGGCCTAAGGTACAGGGCCAGAGAGGTGCAAGCTGTTAAAATGAGTGCATGTCCTGTCCCCCAAGTCTGCAGCCTCCTTCAGAGATATGGTGATGCAGTTACACTGCCAGTTAGGTTTCAGGGCTAGGGTAAGGTATTTCAACAGGATATATATGCTTTTTTGAATTTTTTTTGTTTTTTATTAATTTTATTGAAAAACAAATAGCAGTGAGACAGTTTCAGAACAGGTTAATAGGACAGTTTAAATAATTAATACATTGCATATTGTTGTCTTTATAGTGGTTATTCATAGTACAAGATGAAGAGAAGATATCCTGTCCAACCACTATTACTAAAAATCTTTCTTCTCATTGAATTAAGAGAAAGTAGCTGTATATCTATCCTATTTTGTGTTTACAGATACAAAATGGTCCTTCATTTATACTTCCTTTTTTGTTTAGTTTTATCAGAGATGGGTATTCCATTGCCATTTAAATATTGTAGGTGCATGAATTCAACAAAATAATCCAATATAGTCCAGTAGTCCATAATAGTACTGGGTTACCTGCAGGACTGCCAATGTCAGAAGTTGTTGACTTGAGCCTTTTACAGCTCAGGATATTAATATGGCTTTACTTTTTATACCTTGTTTTTATGATTTTCTGCTGGATGGTTAAGACCAAGGTAAAGCAATACTTATATAACAAAGAATGTAATTTTTGTATCTGACAAGTTCAGATACCCCTTAGGACTTACCCTGAAATTCTGTACAGTAGTTTGTAGATCTTTTGTCAGTGTCAGCCATGTGGATGAGTCATGACAATTGCTTGACCAATTGGCTCTCTGTGAAAGCCTGAGAGAATGTTTTCTCTCCATGTGACTCTCCTTAGGCACACTCTACATCATTGATCAGGTTTTTGAATCTAGTGGTTAATTGTATATACTTTGGATCAGCACCCTCTGTATGGTACTGTGTCTCCCATAGCCAGGATTCATGGGTCCAGGAATCAAGGGGTGGGAGCAGGAATGGTACCACTCACCATTAACCCTGGTGATCCATTAGCAAAACTTTTGCTTTCTTAACCCACAACCTTATGTTGTGCTGGACTAGAAGTCCTAGTCCCAGAGGGAGGAAGGCTTGTACCAGGAAGCACAGGAATGATACCATTGAACTGGAAGCTAAGATTTCCTCACTTAGGTCTCCTCATGCCTCTGAGAAAACAAGCTTAAAAGGGAATCATGGTGTTATCAAGGGTGATTGACCCAGACTATCAAGAGGAAATTGGATGACTACCCTACAGTGGAGGAAAGGAAGACTATACATGGAGTGCAGGAGATCCCTTGGGGTGCCTCTTAGTATTACCATGCCCTGTTATTAAGGTACATGGGAAGCTACAACACCATAATACAGGCACAATGACAAATGGTCCAGAACCTCAGAAAGAATGTATGGGTCACTCCACCAGGGAAAGAACCAAGGCCTGATCAATGATGTAGAGTGTGCCGAAGGAGAGTCACTTGCTGAAGGTCAAGAGAATACAGAATGGGTACTAGAAGAAGATAGTTCTAAATACCAGCTACAACCCCATGATCAGCTACAGAAAAGGGGATTATAGGAGATGGCTCAGTAGAATAAGAGCTTGCCTGGTAAACGCAAGGGTCTGAGTTCAATCCCCAGTTCTGCTCAAAAAATAATAAAGAAAGAAAAAGGGATTATAATTGTACTATTTAACCCCTACATGTGGTTGTGTTATATTATAATATGGATAGATTTAGTTCTAGTTCCTAAGAATTATTAAACTTTGGTTAATATTTGAAGCATAAACATCAAGCAAAGAAAACTTTTACCTTTTATTTTGGTAAGGTCATTAATGTGTTTCCATTTGTATGCATGATAGTATAGTTATAACAATGTTAGGCCCAATTATATGCATATCTCTGTATCTGGAGATTGATTTAAGGAAACATGTCTATTGACAAGGGGTGGATTGTAGTGGTCGATACCTTGTGTCAACTTGGCTAGACCACTCGGCGGTTGATGCATTATGTCAATTTGGCTGGATCACCTGGTGGTTCCACACTCTGGGCTGTAAGGAACCCACCCCAGAGTAACTCCACACAAAAAGACAATATAAAGGAGTTAAGGAAGGATTCAGCATTCCACTTCCTCAGAGGAACTTCAGTCTTCACAGTCAGCTTAGACTTTGTCTCTTGGCTTCCAGCTTGGATCCTTCAGCTTTCCATTGCAGACCCAACAGCCAACCGCTGGAGACGTTGAGAGAGTGTCAGAGGCTGTTGAGACTTTTAGAGATCGAACACTGCAGTGAGCTTCAGACATTGAGACTGGATTCTTCAGCCTGTGGTGTGTAGACGTTCCCCTCACACTTCCTCATTTACTCTGTGGCACTTCTTGTGTTATATCTGTTATTTGTATTATATCTGTTCTTCTAGTAAACCCTGACTAAAATAGAATCTGGTACCAGAGAAGTGGGGATGTTGCTGTGGCTGAACCTGAACATGTGAATTGCAAGCTTTTGGGAATGGCTTATGGGAAGTGATAAGAAAGGTTTGGAGATGTCACCTACAAGAGAAGTGCTGAAACAGCATCAGCTATTCTGTAGAGGAGATTCTTGTCAGAGCTCAGACCAGAAGCCTGATAGAAATCCTGCCTGTAAAGACCAGGCTGGGGAGTCTCTGCTGGAAAGAAGGACTGGGCTTGGCAGAAAGTTTGTCTGAATTTTGCCCATGTACAGAGACTTTGCCTGAGACTGAGATTAAGCATGGTGGACTGACTACTCTTTCAAAGGAAATCTCAAAGTAGTCAAATATTGGGACAGTGGTGTGGCTGATGTTGGGGGCCTTTAGTCAAGGCCTATATTGAGAATGAAGAGCAAAGAACCTAGCAGAATGATTTTAAATATTGTGAGTTTGTCCAGAAAGAAAATGCCAGGAACGCTGTGGACTGCAAAGATAGAGTGCAGATCTCCATTGCCCGGGAGAAACGGGATAGAGAAGACTGTGAAGACTGAAGTTCCTCCAGGGAAGTACAATGCTGAATATGTCTTCAACTCCTTTATATCCCCTTTCTGTGTGAGTTACTCTGGGCCGAGGTCCTCACAGTCTGCAGTATGGAACCACCAGGTAATCCAGTCAAATTGACACAATATATTGACCATTACACAAGGTAACCTCCCATTTGTTCATTCTTTGTAGTATTTCTTGTGTAATCTGTGTTTTATTCATGAAGTCCTTGCCTACACTTATATCTTCAAAATTTCTGCCTATTTTCTCTTCCAGTAACTTCATCATTTCTGTTTTAATAGTTACATCTTTGATCCATTTTGACTTTGGTGATTGCATTTTGATGGGCATGGGTCTAGTTTTAGTCTTCTATATGTGGGTAGCCAGTTTTTCCAGCACCATTTATTAAAGACACTTTTTATTCCAGTGAACCTCTTTAGCTCCTTTGTAAACAAAAGGTGGCTAAGTGTGTTTGATATTGCTTTGAAATCTTCTATTCTGTTACTCGCTGCTCCTCAGGTCTGTTTTTATTTTTCCAACACCACATTGACTTTGTCACAGTAGCTTTGTATTATAATTTCAGAACAGGGCTTTGCAATGCCCTCTGACTTGCCTTTGTTGCCCAGGATTAATTTTGCTATACTAGATCTCTTCTAGTTAAAGAGAAACACAAACACAAGCAACTAGGAATTCAAGGGGGAAAAAAATCACAACAGATCTTACAGAAACCCAGAAGCTCATCAATATCTATTACAAGAACAGTATTCCAAAAATATAGAAAGCACAGAAAAAAATTCCTAGATTCCTAGACACAATCAAATTGCTAAAGCTAAATCAAGAAGATAAAATTTATAAATATATCAGTATCAAAATGTAATTAAAAATTTACATACAAACAAAAAAACGTAGGCCCTGATGGATTCACTGTTAAATTCTATAAGAAATTTAAGAAGAACTACTGTGGACCAAAGAGATAGCTCAGCAGTCTAAGCATCTGTCTTGCAAGCACAAGAACCTGGGTTTCATTCCTGGCACTATGGCAGCCCTGTGTTGAGCAAATCACCAAACCTGGGTGTGGTGCTGCACACCTGTGATCCCAGTGCATGGGAGGCTGAGACAGGAGGATCTCTATGAGTCCACGCTGGGTAGTGAGCCCTTGTACCAAATAAATAAATTAATGAATGATTAAGTAATTTTAAAAAATGTGAATTAATATTACAAATGTTGAAGCACTTTAAGGAAATTTAAAGGGAAGAAATATTTCCAAATCATTCTTGGAAAAAAGTATTACTCTGATTCCAAAACTAGAGAAGAACCCAACTCAAAAGCAAACTACAGGCCCTCCCCTTAACAAACATGGACTCAAAAACCCTCAATATGATGCTGCAAACAGAAAGCAGCAAATCGCTAAGAGGATTATACACCATCACCATTAGCATTCATAGCAGAGATGCAGGAATGGTTCAACACATGTAAATAAATACATGTAATATATCATATTAACAAAATCAAGGACAAAATCACATGTTCAACTCAATATATGCCAAGAAAGCATTTGACAAAGTCCAACACCCATTTATGATAACCACACTGAAAACTGGATCAGATGGTCTTTATCTCAATCTGGTAAAACCAACAGTGAGCATCACACTGAATGGTTGAAAACTGAAAGCTTCTACTCCAAAACCAGGAACAAGACAAGGTTGTCCACTATCATGACACCTATTCAATATGGTTCTGGGAACATTAGCAAAGCAATTAGACAAGAGAGCGAAGTAAAAAGAATAAAGATAGGAAAGAAGGAATTTAAATTGTCAGATGACATGATACTCTACATAAAAGACCCAAAAAACTCTACCAAAGGACTTCTCAATATAACAATCAAATTCCGCAATGTGTCTGGACACAAAATAAACATGATGAGTCAATAACATTCCTTTACACAAGCCACAGACTCACAGAGAGATAAATCAGGGAAGCCCCACTCTTTACAGTAGCTTGCAAAAAGTGGAATATTTAGGAATCTGACAAAAAAAGTAAAAGGTCTACCCATTGAAAATTACAGCATTCTTAAAGTGGAGACTGAGGATGACATCAGAAAATGGAAAGATACCCCTTGCTTGTGGAAAGTAAGAATCAGAGTGCTGAAATTGGCCATACTCCAAATCTGTTACACAGCAGCAATGCAATGCCAAGCAAAATTTCATTAGCATACCTCACAGAGCTAGAGAAAATATTCCTTAAATTCATTCAGAATCCAACACAGTCACCCTGAACTGCACATCCTGGCCCATTACCTCCTTCCAGTCTGTGCCAGCGAGACCTTATTGGAGAGCACTTCTCTTGACACTGTTAAAAGGCATCGTCCCCTCTTCCACAGGTCTCCTCACCTGCTAGCTCCCTTCCCTGTTTTATTTTCCTCCAAATCACTTATCATCCTTTCATGGTCTCACTTCTCTGTGAATTATTTTATTTCTTTCCCCCAGAACTCATGGACTGTGTCAGTTACTTTTCTCTCATTGCTGGGACAAAACACCTGACACCCAAAATGAAGGAAGGAAAGGTTTAGTTAGGTTTCAGTTCATACTCAGCTAATTCCAAGGCACAGTAGCACATGGCAGAGGGCAGCAGTTAGTTATGTCAGAAAGCAGCAAAATGCAAAAGTAAATGGGAGGAGTAGTGGTAACTATGGCAACAGAGAACAAGTCTGTCCCCTTCCTGTTGCATTCTGGCTACCTGCCCCAGGCTGGGTGGGGCAGGTACTCACCCATAATCCCATTAGCACTGACACCCATAATCCCAGTGGATCACAAGTTAATCACAAACTCTGCCACAGATCCACCCCATAACTTACATGAAGCTTTGTGGGGATGACTAGACACAATCCATAGCACTTTCAAAGCAGTAGGAAAGAGTTTTCTGTTCCGTATTGTATTTCTCACATCTTGCATCTATTTGCCACAAATGCTCAAAAAATGCTTGTTAAATTGTTGAAATAATACAGGGTGATCGGGTTCATCTGCTTAGTTGTACGTGTAGCTTGGCTGGTGAATTCAAAATACCTTTTAAAAACTTAGCACATATTAGCTAAACAGTATAGCACGATTATTTGGCATATATATACATGCATTCAGCATGCCTTGGTTACTCCCCTCCCTCTTCTCACCACTGTTAGGTTTCACCTTGGTGACATATGCATCACTTTTAAGACTTCTCTGAGCTGAGGAGATAGCACAGTAGAATAAGTGCTTGGCTGGTAAGTGCAAGGTCCTGAGTTCAACCCCCCAGAACCGCAAAAAAAAAAAAAAAAAAAAAAAAAAGACTTATCAGTCTCTTACCTGAATGCGTACCTACTCCTGTGTGCTAAGAGCTGCTGATGCTATGTTTCTCTTAAGCATGTCCCACTGAACAGTTCATGTTTCTACCCAGTCTTCTCACATTTGTTTCAGAAATATATTACAGTACACAGTTTTTCTTACAAAATCTGTTGATGTTCTTTTAAGCCAGTCTGTATTAAGAAGTTATGTCCTAGGGAGTTTTGGAGGACATTAAAGTTGCCCATGTCCCCATCTGCTTGTTCCAGCTTCCGGTGTAGGAAAGGAGCTGCTTCAACTTCTGGGACAGTTCCCTGATGTTTAAGGCGACAATGTCTTTGCAGTATAGTTTCTTCTGTCTTGAGTACTCTTACCAGAGGCTTTCAGTGCTTTAAACTCAGTCCAAGTGACTTCATCAAAAGCCTTCTTGACACATTTAACCAGAGCTGATTAGACCTTTCTCTGTCTCAGCACTGCACTTCATTGTGTCTGATCTACTCATACTTCACTGCTGGTGCTTCCTAAAATATCTCCCCTCACATCTAATTCTATTATAGATGCTTCCTAAAATAGATAATTTACTCTTCAAAGGTGAGGATGACATAGCAACCCCCTTACTTAACCAGGGGATGCTGGCACGTAGTAAAAAATAGAAGTTCCTGAAAATAAGAAATAAAAGGTTGAGAGGGCTTCAAGTTCGAGGAACCACAGGGATGTTTCATCCAGCCTGTAGTTTTTGACATAACTAGCATGTCTGAAATACACCACATGTCTCTTTAACATTCTTTGATGTTGAAGCAGGAAGCAGCATCTCTAAAGAAGGCTTACATAATTGCTGACTGTTAGCATACAGAACTTTTGCCTTTACTGACTGACCTGCTACGTTCAGTGGTCTTCATTTTCAAAAGGACTTTATTTCTTGCTTTTTGTCCGTCTTAGTTCATCATGATCTTGTACTTTCTTGGTGGACAAAATATTCTTATTCCTGAACCCAAGCAGAAATGGGGGCTATGTTTCTATCTCATTAAAACACAAGGCTGTACATAGCACATGCTGCAAGGTCCATGGGCTCTGCCATGATGGTCTGCTGCTCAGCTTTGTGTTGCTGTGACCAAATCTCTGGCCTACACAACTCAAGGCAGGAGAGGTTTTCTTTGGTTCAGATGTTGCAGGCCACAGTTATCTGGCTCCAAGATTGAAACATCATGAAGTGTCCAGTAGGAGAAAATTTCCCACCTCCCACAGCCAGGAAGCAGCCTGAGAGGGAAGGAGCTAAAGGAAAGGCAGACTCCTCATAGGGGAAGTTGTCGGTGTTCCTGTTGCTGAAGGACAGTGCCTGCCACCCAGTGCATAGAGGACAAGGGATTTACTGTGACTCACAGTTTCAGCAGAGTCAGTTCATGGTCCACTGGCTCCCAGGCAGTGAACATCAGAGGAAAGTCATGAATTGCCTAGTTCAGGGAAACTGTGAAGCAGAGGAGAGGAATCACACCAGAGGGGAGGTCCCAGAGCCAGCCACAGTACCCAAAGTCATCCTTTCATGACTCACCTGAACAAGCCAAGAGGTGTGTCCACTAATCTCCTAGGTGGCTCCAGGCCAATGAGTTGATACAATGAAGCTTAATCCAATAAAGGGATTTCCCAGTGGTCTGGTTCTTCCAACAAGCCTTGACTGCTACCAGCCCATTCAGCCACACACTTAGCAATGCCAATAGGTGAAGCAACCTATTGGTCATTGCTACAGGCTTCTCTTCATCTGGTGAAGTGGAAAATCTGGATTCTCCATCTCAGTGGGCAGAAAGCATTGCAGTGACAGGCAGCCAGCAAGCAGCCGTGGACCCAGCCTTTCTTGGCATTTTACTTCAGAATCCTTTGAGCTTTGAGTTCCTCATCTATGGCAGAGAGTGCATTCCAGCCACGGAAGGTGGTGGGGCAAGCTGCTGTAGCCTTTTAATGCATACTTGCTTCCATTATTTCTGAGGAGCTTAGGTTTTCACAACAGGGCAAAATTGTTCTTAAAAATATCTGGGGGAAAATTCATAGTGTATTATAAGCAAATGCAGTGCTTTAAGAAAGACTGTAGACTTGTAACAGTCAGGAAAACTTTCCAGAAATAATGGGCTAACTGGAGAAGGTCACTGAGGCTGAGCAGGAGTCAACAATCAGGAGCAGACGGAGCATCCCAAAGTGCCTGCAGGGAGTTTACGAGGGCTGGTGGATGAACACAGACTTTCAAGGTGTTCAGTGCTTGTGGAAACCCTCTGCTGCACTATGGTCCTTCTTGTTGTGAGCTGAAAACACAGCACAGGGTCCTAAGTGTGGCCTCCCCAGTCCTCCCCAGGAGCTGTGAGGCCAGGGAGACAAAATACATGCAGCTGAGAAGAGGAAGGGGTCCTTGTCATCTGGCTGGCCTTGTGCTTGGAGCAGGCCTGAGTAAACACTCTTTGGGGTCAGCTACCAGAAATCCCTTGTCTAGGGAAAGAGCTGTAGAAGCTGGTGTACTTTGAAAGCATCCTTCAATTTCTGCTTGAGACAGCAGAGACAATTTCACACATGAGTTTGGAAAAATACAGCATTTAACTGCTCTGAAAAGAAGGAAGGTAGGAAAGCATTAAAAAAAATTGTAATGCTGTAACTCACAAGGCTTATTTCAGCTCAGTGAATTTTGACCAAATGACAATAAATTCTAAACTTAGCTTCCAGTAGAGGTGCATATTGTCAGGTGAAATTGTTGTGTATTAACCTTTTACAAACAGCTTCACTGGCAGTCATGATATTGTGCCTGCTGTCCTCAAGACCATCAACCATCTTCAGGTGAGGGATTCAGGCTGTCTGCTTCGCAGCTGTCAACCTCCTTGCTTGAGCATCCTTATTTGTTGTCTTCTCCGAACTTCTTCTTTCCAGTGGGTCATGCCTGACTTGAAACAGTTGGTTACTTTTCTGCTGAGTGCCTTGAAGTAAAAGCTATCTTGTTTGCATTTCTAACCTTCCTGGCAGAAGCCTTCATGCACATATAGGCATAGCTGCTCCTTCTTAGGCACTGGCATCCTCTCACGAGGTCTGCTGCTTTGCTCTTATGATTTACACTCACTACAAATCCCCCCAGGCCACTTTTCTCAGCATGAGTCAGCACTTTCCATCACTGTTGTGATCAGCAGAGACCATGCCTATGCCACATATGCATGCAAAACTCCTGAAGGGCAGTGCTAGGTGCGGACTCTCTGCAGTGGAATCTGGGGCTGTGGAGCTGTGGTTGTTTATTTTATTTTATTTTATTTTATTTTATTGAGAAACAAATAGCAGCGAGACAGTTTCAAAGCTTAGTGGTTATCCATAGTATAAGAAGCAGACAGGACATCCTGCCCAAACAGTATTAGTACAAATCTTTCTACTCATTGAATTAAGCAAGAGTAGCTGTATATCTACCCTGACTATTATGTATATACAGATACAAAATGATACTTCCTTTGTATCCCCTTTTTTGTTTAGTCCTGTCAGAGATGAGTATTCCATTGGCATCTAAATACTATAGGTGCATGAATTCAGCAAAACAATCAAACACAGTACAGCAGTCCACAATACTAGTGGGTTATCTGAAGTAGTTGTTGACTTGAGCCTTTCACAGCTCAGCATATTAATATGGCTTTACTTTATATACCTTGTTGTTATACTTTTCTGTTGGATGGTTAAGACCATGATAAAGGAAGATGTATATAACAAAAAATGTAACTTTTGTATCTGATAAGGTCAGTCAAGTACCCTCAGGGTTTATCCTGAAACCCTGTACCACAGTTTGTAGATCCTTTGTCAGTGTCAGCCATGTGGATAGTCATGACCATTGCTTGACCAATTTTCTCTCTGTGAAAGCCTGAGAGAATGTTTCCTCTCCATGTGACTCTGTTTAGGCACACTCTATATCATGATCACTTCCTTCTGCGGTCCCTGGCTTTTGTAGCACCTCTGTACCAGATGCAAGAGGAACTGCATTCTCATACTCATGCACTGGGAAACTCTAAGCAAATGTTTATTGCTATATTATTTGAAGGAAGCAAAGTACAGAGCAGCATTTGCCTGAGACACTTGAAAATATTGGAAAAACTCTGTGTCATGTGAACTGTGTGTGAATCACTTGGATGATGACATTGTGTGGAGTCCCTCATTTGACTCTGTTTCAAATTGGAGATTAAGGGTTGGGGGTGAGCTTACAGGAATAAGAGCTTGCGTGGCAAATGCAAGATCCTGATTTAATTCCTGGTATCGCAAAGATAGATAGATAGATAGATAGATAGATAGATAGATAGATAGATAGATAGATAAATTGGAGATTATTCAATAGAGAAAATGCAAAAACATAATACTACATAAGATATATTTTAGCATAAATCAAAACGCATATTTCATTAATGAAAGGATCATAGATTTCATTTGTGGCATAATTATCCTGTTTATTCTAATCAACAATGCCCAAATGTACATGGGTATTGCTCCAGGAAGTATTCTTTTGTTATATAATTTGGAACACACTGAGTTAAAGTTCCCTGAGATTCTATGTTTATGACTCTGTATATCTTTAAATGTGTCAAATTTATTGGTAAATATCCAAAATGTAAGTGTGGGAATTTTGTGGTGCATGTGTGTGTGTGTGTGTGTGTGTGTGTGTGTGTGTGTGTGTGTACATGGTTGTGTGTGGATATACCTATATAGAGAATATTTTGCCATATTTTCTAGACATATATGAATATTGAATGCTGCTCCCCACACTTTCCACAGAGCTTCTGGATCAAAAATTTTCTACAACACACTTTAGGAAATGCTGTGCTATTATCAGAAAAAATAATGACCTGCATGTTTAGCTGAAAGTAGTAGGTAACCTGTAACAGCGCTATATGGTCTCGAGATGTAAGCAGGAGGCATGTTCTACCTTCATTGTAGGAAAGAAATCATTGTCATAGTATTCACTCCCTGCAGACAGAAGGTACCAAGAAAGGAGTCCAAATGGCTGAGCTAGAATGTGGGTGAGCTAGACCATGGATGAAGGTGGGAAAGACTGACAAAATCACCACCGAAATCAAACTCCACCTAGACAGGAGAACCCCAACTTCAGCATGACTTCAGCAAGAAGAGAACTTAAAAGAACATGAACTTGTAAAATTCTACCTTTGCATACTCTTTCTTCACTCATTTTTATTGCAGGAATTCATAAGAACCGTGACCCAGTGAAAGTCACTAATCTTGCATTCTAAAAGATCAGGGGTAAAACCTGGGTGGGGTGGTTTTGATCACAGGTTTGGTGGGAACCACCATGCTAAGGGAAGTGAAAGGTGAAAGATTTTGACGAAAGGTGGCAAGTTGACAGCTTCCTGGCTGCACCTGGCTCTGGCGATGTCTGGTTGGCCCATGTAGTGTTTTTCAAAGTAAGAATTATATTGCAATTAGGAATTCTGGTTCCTCATGAAAAAATGCATAGAATGAGGAATATAGGGGTACATTTCTATGTGAAGACCACCATTTGTAGCGTAGCAGCACTTCTGTAATTTCAATAGGATACTTGTTTCTGATTTGTCATAGTCCTTAGTTCTTTTTAATTTATTTTTGTTTTATTGAAATACAAATATCATTAAGACAGTTTTAAGATACCTTGACAAAATGGATTTGATAAATTAATACATTGCAAACTGTTTTCATAATGTTTTGGTATCATAGAAGGTGCATACATGATATTATACTTACAGACATTATTATAGTATATGACTCGTATCAGTAAAGAAAGAGAATGTAGCTGTTTGCATATCTTATTTTTTATACCTGAATTACATCAAAGATTCAATAATTAATACTTTCTACCTTGTTATTTTCCTAATGGTTGTCTATAGTACTCGAAGCTGACATAATATCCTGTCCAACCACCATTAGTGCAAATCTTGCCTCTCATAGGATTATGTAGAAGCACAGAGTTATCTATCCCCACTGTACTGTCTATACACACGCATCATGATTCTTCCTTTCTATACCCCTTCCTTTGTCTACACCTGTCAGAGATAGGCACTCCATTGTCATTTAACGAATTTAGGTGCTTGAACTCAACAACACAATCCAACACAGTCCAGAATTTTGCTACAATAGTGAGTTATCTGAAGAAGTTGTCCACTATAGCCATTTACAGCTCAGCTTAATATTATGGCCCCGCGATGTATACTTCATTTTTATACTTTTATGCTGGATGGTTAAGACCTAGATAGAGCAAGATTTATGTACCAACACATGTACTTTATGTTTCTTATGAGGTCAGTGAAGTCACCTCAGGGATTATCTTGTAGTCTTGTACCTTATTCAGTAGATCCTTTGACTATGTCATCTATGTGGTTGAGTCACGGCCAATGCTTGACCAGTTTGCTCTCTGTGAGAGCCTGAGAGAAAGTTTTCTCTCCATGTGACTCTCCCCAGGCAAACTATAGAACTTCAGTCTCTTTCCTCTGTGGCTCCATAATCTCCTTGTTTAGAAAATTTGGAGCTCAACTGAGTTTCATGATATTGCAGTTCAGGTTCTCCTATGTCCTGAGTCTTCACTGACCTTGAAAGGCTAGAGACAAAATGTTGGCTGGCCTTGTGGCTCTTCTATGTCTCCAACTTTGATCTGTGAACTTAGGTTGTTAATCATCCATAAGAAAAGCTGATTAGTATCCTGGAGCATATGCCATTCACTTTGCCTTATCAGACTCAATTGATTTTTGTTGTACGTTTCCTTTTGTATTCCTGCTTTTCACTTCTTATACTAGGGAGACTATATGATATTTACACATGTGTGTCTGGCTTATTTCCCATATGAGTATATGTTCAAGTGGTATCCACTTCAGTATAAATGCTTCAAACTTACCATTCTTAATAGCTGAGTAATACTCCATGATATAGAAATACCACATCTTTTTCAACCACTCCTCGTGATGGATATCTTGATTGTTTCCAAGATTTTGCTATCACACATTGTGCTGCTATAAACATAGGTACACAAATATCACTATGATACAATGTTTTCAGTTCCTTTGGGAAAATTCGCAGTAGGAGGATAGCCGGCTTGAATGGGATTTCTAGTCCTATTCTTTTGAGGAGTCTCCACACTGACCTCCACAATGGTTGAACCAGTCTACATTCCCACCAGCAGTGAAGAAGTGTTCCCTTTTCCCCACAACCTCTCCAACATTTGTTGTTGATTGATTTCCTTATGATAGCCTTTCTTTCTGGAGTGAGATGGTATCTCAGTGTTGTTTTTATTTGCATTTCATGGATGACTAGCGATGTGGAGCATTTTTTCGTATATTTATTCGCTTCTTTAATTTCATCCTCTGAGAAGTGTGTATTCATCTCAGATGCCCATTTCTGAGTTGGGTCTTTAAATTTGAGGGCCCTGTTGTATCTTAGTTCGTTATGTATTCTAGACAGTAGACCTCTGTCTGATTGCTTATTAGTTAAGATTTTTTCAAAATTTGTGGGTTGTCTTTTCACTCTTTTGACAATTGCTTTTGACATGCAGAAACTCCTCAAAAAGAGTTGATCCCAGTTGTTGATTCTTTAAAGTGCTTCCCATGCGAATATATGTTTGTTCATGAACTGTTTACCTACCCCTATGTCTTCAAGAGTTCCTCCTACTTTCTCTGCCAGGACATTGAGTGTTTCTGTTTTAATGTTTAGATCTTTAATCCATTTTGACTTTAACATAGTGCATGGTGATAGAGCTGGGTCAAGTTTTAGTTTTCGGCATGTAGAAAGCCATGTTTTCCAGCACCATTTGTTAAAGAGGCTATCTTTCTTCCAGTGAGCTTGTTTGGCCCCTTTGTCGAAGATCAGATCGCTGAGTGTTTTCGTAGATGCCTCTGCATCTTCTAATCTATTCCACTGATCCTCAGGTCTATTTCGTTGCCAATACCATGTTGATTTTATCACAGTGGCTTTGTAGTATAATTTTGAGGCAGGAATTGTGATGCCTCCTGCCTTGTCTTTATTGGGCAGGATTGCCTTTGCTATTCTAGATCGTTTGGGGTTCCAAATAAATTTTAGGATTGGTTTCTCTATATCTGGTAGGTATGTTGGTGGCAGTTTGATAGGGATTGCATTAAATCTGTACAGCAATTTTGGGAGTATGGCCGTCTTCACAATGTTGGTTATTCCTATCCAGGAGCATGGCACATCTTTTCATTTTCTGAAATCCTCTATAATCCCTTTTCTTAGGGTGTTGTAATTTTCTGTGAAAAGATATTTGATTTCCTCGGTTAAGTGAATCCAAGGTATTTCCTCTTCTGTGGTGCTATTAAAAAGGTATTGTTTCTATTGTTTCCCTTTCAGTGTGCTTGTTATCTATGTAGAGGAATGCTATCGACTTTTGAGTACTGATTTTGTATCCTGCTATGCTATTGAATTTCCCTATCAGTTCTAGTAGTTCCTTGGTGGAAGTTTTGGGATCTTCCAAGTAAAGTATCATGTCATCTTCAAATAGTGATAATTTAACTTCTTCTTTACCTATTATTATTCCCTTTATTTCTCCTCTTTTCTAATGGCTGTTGCTAAGGATTCCAAGACTATATTGCATTGGAGGGGTGACAGAGGACATCCTTGTCTTGTACCTGATTAAAAAGTAAAAGATTTCAGTTTTTCCCCATTTAGGATTATATGATCTTTTAGGTTGTCATGGACGGCTTTTAATTTAAGATAGAGTTCATCTATTCCAATTTTCTGTAGGACCTTGAACATGAATGAGTGTTGGACTTTGTCAAAGGCTTTCTCTGCATCAATTGAGATGATCATGTGGTTTTTAGATTTCAGTCTATTAATATAGTGTACTACATTTATAGATTTTCGAAGAATGAACCATCCTTGCATCCCTGGGATGAATCCTACCTGGTCATGGTGTATGATCTTCTTGATGATTTGCTGTATTCTATTTGCCAGGATTTTGTTGAGTATTTTTGCATCTATGTTCATGAGGGAGATTGGCCTATAATTCTCCTTTTTGCTTGTGTCTTTCCCTGGTTTTGGAGTCAGTATTATACTTGCCTCCAGAAATGATTTCGGGAGGACTGTTTCCTTTTCAACTTCATTGAAGAGTTTGTGGAGTGTGGGAATGATATCTTCTATAAATTTCTTGTAGAATTCAGCTGTGAATCCAGCAGGACCTGGACTTTTCTTTGTTGGTAGGCTTTTTATTACGTTTCGCAGTTAGTTGGATGTTATCGGCTTATTGAGAGTTGTTATATATTCTTGATTCAGTTTTGGTAATTTGTACCTTTTGAGGAATCTGTTCGTTTTCTTCTGTGTCTTCTTCTGTGAGTGTAAAGATTCTCAAAGTAACTATTGATAATATTCTGAATTTCCTCGGTCTGTGGTGATTTCACCCTTTTGATTCCTTATCACTTGTACTTGAATTTTCATTTGCCTCTTTTTGATCAGGTTGGCAAGAGGCTTATCAATTTCATTCAGTTTTTCAAAGAACCAACTTTTTGATTTGTGGATTCTTTAAACTGTTTTCTTCATCTCAATTGAATTAATTTCTGCTCTAATCTTTATAATTTCTTCCCGTCTTTGTGCTCTGGGTTTAGTTTGCTCTTGTTTTTCTAGTTGTTGGAGGTGCAACATTAGGGTGCTAATTTGTTCCCTTTCTGTTGTCCTAATGTGTGAGTTCATAGCTATGATTTTTCCCTCTAAGAACTGCTTTCATTGCATCCCATAAATTCCGGTAAGTTGTACTTGCATATTCATTGAATTGTAGATATTGTTGAATTTCTTCTGCAGCCCATTGATTGCTGAGTAGGGTGTTGTTTAGTTTCCACGAATTTAGTGGGTTTTTCTGGTTTCTTTTGTCATTTATTTCCAGTTTCATTGCATTGTGGTCAGATAGTATGCATGGGACAATTTCTATTTTCTTGCATATACTTAGGCATAACCTCTGGACTAGTATGTGGTCTGTTTTGGAAAATGACCCATGTGCAGCTAAAAAAAGTGTATTCAGCTGTGGTTGGGTGGAACATTCTATATATGTCCACCAGGTCCATTTGTTCCAAGCTCTGGTTCAGTTCTGCTACTTCCTTGCTAATTTTTTGTCTGGTTCACCTATCTTTTTGAGATAAGGGTGTGTTAAGGTTTCCTGTTAAGATTGTGTTCTTAGACATTACTTTTTTCATGTCCCTTTAGATTTGTTACATAGTTGGGTGCTCCTGTGTTTGGTGCATTAATATTTATGAGTGTTACTTCTTGCTCTTGAATTTTTTCCCTGGCCAATATATAGTGGCCTTCTGTGTGTTGTTTGATCATTCTTGGTTTGAAGTTGAGACTGTGTGAGAACATAATTGCTACTCCTGCTTTTTTCTGAGGTGTTGGGGCATGTAGTATTGTTTTCCATCCTTTGACTTTGAGCCTATGAATGTCCTTTTGAGTTAAGTGTGTTTCTTGTATACAGTATATTTTTGGATTTTGTTTCCTCATCCACTGTGCCAATCTTTTTCTCTTAATTGGGGAATTGAGTCTGTTTACATTGATGGTTGTAATTGAAATGTACTGACTTATGTTTGTCATGATATTTACCTGTTGTTGTTTACTCCTTTGTAACATGTGTTTAATTGTCCTGTTTAATGGGTTCCTTCCATTCTCATTCATGGAGTTCTGGTCATTGTGGTCTCTCTCTAGAACATCTTTAAGAAGCTTGTGAAGGGATGGTTTTGTCATCATGAAATTCTTTAGTTGTTTTTTGTCGTGGAAGTATTTC
This sequence comes from Ctenomys sociabilis, assembly GCA_004027165.1. Lineage (NCBI taxonomy): Eukaryota > Metazoa > Chordata > Mammalia > Rodentia > Ctenomyidae > Ctenomys > Ctenomys sociabilis. The sequence goes on along the minus strand of PVKA01002328.1, from coordinate 43,237 downwards.
ACTTCTCCATCAAACCTGAAAGAGAGTTTTGCAGGGTATAATAATCTGGGCTGGAATTTGCTTTCGTGTAGGACTTGAAGAACTCTGCTACATGCTCTCCTTGCCTTCATTGTTTGTGTAGAGAAGTCGGCTGTAATTCTGATGGGTTTTCCTTTGAATGTGAGCTCCTTCTTCTCTCTCACAGTTTTCAGTATGTTGTTTTTGTGTTGGATTTCTGGGATCTTAACTATTATACGTCTCAGTGTGTTTCTACTTGGGTTGAAGTTATTTGGTGTTCTGTATGCTTCGGTGACCTGAATGTTGGATTGTTTCCTCATATTTCAGAGGTTTTCTGTGATTATTTCTCCCCAAATTCTTTTTATGTCATTTGTATTGACTCCTTTATTCTCGTTGATACCAATTATTCTCACATTGTTCATCCTGGCATCATCTTGTAGGTGATGGATTATTTTTTCCTGCATTCTCGTTGTTTTTAGGAGATCCTGTCTCACCTTTTCACTAGCTGCTCCGGCATCTTCAAGATCTGAAACTCTGTCTTCGCTTTCACTCAGATGGTTTTGTAGACTTGTGATTGATAGTTTTAGTTCTTTTATATCTCTTTGACTGTGATTCATGTGTTCTGTTTCTTTTCTTTTCCTTATGCAAGGAAGCCATCATATTTCTGATGTCCTCAATTTTTTTTCCATGTCTTCTTTAGAGGTAGTTATTAATTCTTTTTCTGCAGTGTTTCTTCCAAGTTGGGTTTCCTCTGTGTATTTCTGGACTTGTTTCTGTATTTCAGATGTGATGACTTCAAAGTATTCTTTTTTTTTCAAAGAATTCTCTTTTGATTTCAGAAATTATTTCTGCTTTGAGTTCCTCATGATCTTTCTGCTGTTGTTTCTTTGCTTCAGATGCTGTTAATCCATACATTTCAGCTCTAATATTGCTCTCTGCACTTGTTCTGGGTGAGCATAGTTTTTCCACCCAATGTTTCTGGAATTCATTCTTTATTTCAGATACTATGTATTCAGATATTTCTTTTTTAATTTGGGGGAATTACTTCTCGTTTTATTTCCTCTTTAGCTTTCTGGTAGTGTTGCTTTGCCGCTGTATCTGTTAATTCATTCATTGCAGCTGCGCTAGTGTCCTCTGCCCTTTCTGGTGGACTCGAGGTCTGGGATTGCATTTTTCCCCTTGTCTTTGTCATTTTGTATAGCACTGACCTTTGACTTTTAGTGTAGAGCTTTGGTGCAGCTATAACCTTAGCTTGTTATGAGATTGAGGTGCCTGTCTGTTATGTTTGAGATTTTGCAGGTATGCCTATCCTGGATCTAGCTGTTGTGCTCAGTTTCTTTTTTGCTACAGCTCCTTTGGTTCCCCTCTGTGGGTTCCCTGTTCACATGAGCATGAACTGAACTGGGATGCAGAGCAAGTAATGAAAATTCCCAATGTCTTGGCTGGCTTTCGGGCGAGGATCCGGAAGATTGCCGGGGTCAGCCCTCCTGTGTCAGGCAGGTAGCTCTCTAGGTGGTTGGGCCTGGTCTTTGGTTGGTCTACTGGGTTCACAAAAGCATAGTGGATGATCTTATTCACCGAGTAGGCTGTACTGGGTTGGCCAGCCTGAGCTGGGTCCGGGTCTACAGGCCGTAATCCGAGAAGGCTGGGAAAAGTCCCTCTGGTGCAGGGAGCCTGGAGCCTTCACTCGCAGCCCAGGCTGTGCTGGGTTTCTGGCCCTGGCATGTTGCCGGGGATTGCTGAGAAATGTCCCTCCAGCGTGGCAGGCTTGGAGTTCTCACTCCAGGTCGATCTGCACTGGGTCTGGGGCTGTGGGGTCGGACCACCAATCGTTGGGAAATGTTTCTCTGATGCGGTGGGCCTAGAGCTCTCACTGGGCCATGTAGGATGGGGGTACAGTGAATCCCTGGGAAATGTCTCTCTGGCATGGTGGGCCTGGAGTTATGTACTCACTGAACTTTGATGCCCAGAGAATCGGGGAAATTCCCACTCGTTCAGCGGGCTTTAGGACAGGGAATCTGGGGAGGTGCTGGTGAGTGGGTCCTGAGGTTTCAGGCCAGTCACTGGCTTGGACGGGTCGGGGGCAGGGATCCGGGTAGTGCGTATGGGAAGAAGCCAATGGCTCTTCCTCAGACTGGCCACACTCACTGATCTGGGAGGCCTGGCGAATTGTGCAAATTCCCCCCTACTGGGAGAGCTTGAGGCAGGATCCAGGAGGTCGCTGGAGTCGGCTGCGCTGTCTCAGGCTGGTCTCTGGGGCTGGCTGGGCGTGGGCCATATCGAGGAGAATGGCGGAGTCGGCCGTGCTGTCTCTGCCCTGTCTCTGGGGCCTCTTAATTTTGGACATGAGCTTTTGCACCTGCCTGCCCTGCAAGATGTTTCAATGGTCTCTGCACTGAAATGTTCCTTTCAGCCATGCTGAACTGACTACTTTTATCAAATTTATTTAGAGGTATAAGAATGCACAGTGTAAAGGGATCTTTCAATCCATCAACATGTAGAGAATTCCAGTTTCTATAAATTAAACCTGAAGCAGAACATGCTTGCCTTAGTTACATTTTTCTCATTGCTGAAACAAAACGCCTGATGCCTAAAATTAAGGAAGAAAATGGTTTATTTAGTTCATGGCTTGGGAAAATTTCAGTCTGTAATCAGCTGGCTGTGAGGCGGGGTGGCGTGGCACAGGGGTAGCAGTTCAATGTGGCAGAAGGCAGCAGAGCGGCAAGGGAAAATGGGGAGGGAGTGAAAGCCTCTTTTCCTCCTTATATTGCAGGCAGGCTGCTGCCTTCCCAGGGGGAGAGCCTCGCTCACACCATCTACATGCCCTCCTCTTGCGCAGATGAAGGTGTTTATAGAGTTAGGATTCTGGCCTCTGCCGAATCCCTTAGTTACCCTTCTAACCTCAAGTTGACACACTCTATCAGCCATTACAGTCCACTGCTTGTCAGTTTGGCAACCAGACACAAACTGTCCAGCAGCTATGAAAACATGCTTATTTCTCTCACAACTTGAACATTATAATGAAGACTAACAACTCTGAAGAACCAGTATTATGTCCATCAATGTTGCCTTATATTAGAACTGTAATATTTCATCCCAGCCCCCAAAAGTGACTCACATCCCTTTATGCAAAATACATTTAGTCCACCTGCAAGAGTTGTCGAAGTCCTGACAGTCTCAATATTGTTGAGAAGTTCAAGGTCCAAGTCTTCTCTGAGATTTAAGGCAAACTCTTCATTGTGAGCCCTGTATAGATGAAAAGTTAGATGCTTCCAACATTCAAAAGTGCAAAATAAACATTACCATTTCAAAAGGTACAAATGGGGGGATCCAAGGGACTAGGACCAAAGCAGGTCCAAAATCCAACATGGCTAAGTGCTTCCCTGGCAAGGACAAGGGCCTGAGTTCAATCCCCAGTTCTGCCAAAAAAGAAAAAAAAAAATCAACAAAATCCAACATGGCAAACATTAACAGGGCACACAGCCCTTTAGCTGTGTGTCCAGCATCTGAAGCAATCTGAGGCAAGTCTCAAGCTCCAAAGAGTTTGAGGAACTCCTCCACTTCAGCACTTCTGTAGCTTTCACAGCTTCTCTTTCAGGTGTGCTTTGATCCATCTTTGTAGGTTTCTTTAAATGATCTATGTTCCTGACTTTTTCAAACTTTGGGGATATCCATGGCACCTTCAGCTTCACCTCCATAGCTTTACACATTGCTCCCTTCTGCGTGTGCTGCCTGGTGTCTTAGGCCTTCTGAAGTCCATGTGGAAACACTTTTTTATTTTAGGGAAGGGTCTACAGAGTGTTCTTGGTCTCACTACATCGGACTCATAGTGATCTGCCTGTTCACAGCCTCCCAAGAACTGGGATTACAGGCAAGTGCCACCACACCCAGTCTCAACTGCCATCTCAGTGTGCCCAGTGGCAGGGCCAGCATGGCAGGCCTGGGGGCACTGAACCCCAACCCCTGTCCCCTGCACCTCCTTGCAGGCACTTTAATCCATGGAGCTATTTGGCAAGCCCTTCATGTGGAAGTACTTTTAACCATACAACTTCCACATTCTGCATGAACCTATAATCAGTGTCATGTGGGTGACACCAAGGTCTGCTGCTGGCTGGAGCAGCAGCAGCTTTTCCTCTCTCCTGGCTGTGGGCATTGAGTGCCTTGATCACTGGGCACTCTGAATCCAATTCTGAGGAACAAGTTTTCTACACTGCTGCCATTCTGGAACATGGTGCTGTCAGCTTTCTCCAAAGCAAATATCTTTCACTGTTGCTGTTTTGAGGCTTCTTGTGATGGCCTCAGGTCGTCTTTTATTTTTTCCTGTTTCTGCTCAGCAGGCAAGACTCGTGAGCCCCTTCTTTGCAGGCCACAGCTTTACAGGAGTTTCCTTTTTGGCCAAACTCCTGATGGTGTAAATCATCCTGCTGGGCTCTTTCCTCCAAGCCACATCACATGTCATCTGGGCTCCAGCAAAGAGTGCAGTCTTCCTCCCCTCAGAAACCTCCCAAACAGAGTATGTTTGTAGAGGCCTCTGCATCTTCTATTCTATTCCATTGACTTTGGATATTGCCAGTCTTATGGAAAACCCACCACTACTATGGACTACTGGACTATATTGGGAGATTCTGCTGAATTCAAGCACCTACAATATTTAAATGACACTGGAATGTCCATCTCTGACAAAACTAACCAAAAAAGTGGGATAGAAATGAATGACCCTTTTGTATCTGTGTAGTCAAATTAGTTGGGATAGATACACAGCTCCATTCCCTTAATTCAGTGAGTAGAGAGGTTTGTTATAATAGTGTTTGAGACAGGATATCATGTCTGCACCTTGTACAATGAATAACCACTGTGATAATATACACTGTATTAATTATTGAAAGTGCTAGCAATTGGTTGTGAAACTCTCTTTGTTATTTGTTTCTCAATAAAATTATTAGAAATAAATAAATAAATAAATAAAATCAGAAACCTCCCAAACCTGTGCTTCCTTTGCAAGACTTCTACCAGCCTTCCAGCCCTTCAAGCTCTGACAGAATGCCCCACAGAGCAGCCTAAGGCACTGCAGCTCTCTTCTTTCAAGTGTCACCTCTGAATCTTCGCTGTCTCTCCACGCAAGCCATTCTCCATGGTTCCACCTGGTCAGGTACGGCCACAGCAATGGCCCCGCTTCTCTGATCCCAAATCCTGCCCTAGTTACTCTTCTGTCATTGCTGAGACAAAATGCCCCAGTGCCTCAAGCTAAGAAGGAAATAATTTAGCTCACAATTTATGGGTGTTTCCGTCAGTAATCGGCTGGTTGCGAGGCAGGGTGGCTTGGCACATGGGGCAACGCTTCAAGGTGGCAGAGGACAACAACAACAGGAGCCGAAGGGAGGTTCAGCAAGCCTCTTTCCCTCTCGTGTGTTGTAAGCTGGGTCCCTGTCTGCGCATCTCTGTGCCCTTGTCATGTGCAGGCTTAGGAGGTTTCAGAACCAGTACCCCAGGCCCCTGCTCAGTCACTTATTAAACTTCTAAATTTCTCAAGTTGGTAGCCACTGGACTGCTCTTTCTCTCCTTTTTCACATATTAAGGCAGTGCTAATCACAGTGCTTCTGAGACAGGCTCACTAATCAGTCAAATGCCAAACGGAGGAGGCAAAATAAGATGGGAGTGCAGAGCAAAACGAAAGAAACACAGAGTAAATGGTGGAAGGGAAAATCCAAAAGCAAGAAAGTTTGAAAAGAAGAACTCCCACTTTGGCTCTTCCCTACAGGACTTCTTGGCTGGGCTGGGAGCAGTGGAAGGAGTCAAGTATTTGGGAGGCAGTTCAGAGAATCGAGAGAATCAGGCCACCTTGTGGGCTTTCCTGGTCTTTTGCATTTCTGAGAAAAATTTTGTCTCTTTCTGAATTTTTATAAGAAGACTGAGAGCCGTTTGATAATAAAACCTTGCAAAAATAATAAAAGCTACTGTTGGAGACTTTTTGGGGTCTCTGAATTATCTAATGTCTACTCATATTCTCTACAACACCTGGGTAATTCCGATGCACTAGATATTATTTAAACTCAAACGTGCTGGCACGTGTATCCAAAGACCCAAGCCAGACCACCCAAAGGGCTCTTCCTGCTCAGCTACTACTCTGTGTTAGGCAAAATTCAACTCCTAACCCTGGGTGGCCTGGCTGGTCCAGAAAGTAAAATCCCACGGAGAGGCTCAGTCAGTTACTGAGTATCAGGAGTCCACGAATGGGAGTCACACGAGCACGAGACACAGAAAGCTTGGTTAGTGCTCTTGCATTACGAAGAGCACCCTTGTAGCCCAGACGGAGTCTTTGTCTTGAGGCAGACACTGGTGCCCCACGAGGCAGTCTACGTGCTGCTTTTGGCCCCGGTCGCGTGCTCCAGGGTCTGTGCTTCTCCATAGCTGACTCAAACGCCATCTTCGTTGCACCTTTGGACAGCAAAGCTGTGGTTCTTAGTGAGACGCCAAATGCCGGTGACGGCGGAGACCTGGCTGTCTATGCAGTCCTTCCTGGGGTAGAACCCACAGCTCCTTCCTCAGTTTTCTTCCTGGCTGCAGAGACTAAGAATGATTGTTGTCTGTTGATCAGAAGATCTCAGCAGTCATTGTGAAATCCACCTTCACATCAAAAACAACACAATGATAATCCTTTCTTTTCTATCCTCTAAGTATAGAGCATGAGGACTCACCTCTTGGCAGTAGGCTGGACTTGGATTCTGAATTTCCACTTAGTTGGTGTGTGGCCTCAGCCTCTGTAAGCACGCCTTCCTCAGCTTTGATGGGAATAGTTTTAAACATTATATTGGTTATTTCATTTAAACATCCTAGCAACATGCCTGGTCTACATAAACTATCAAATACTAGCTGTTGTGAAAGTCTTTGAAGTTTTCATGTGGACCCTTACAGAAATCAAAATGCATAAACACATGTAATTCACATGACTATGCAGACTTTTAAATGCTTGTAGCACCAAAATGTAAATGAACCTATCTCTCAAAAACTGGAAGTTTGTTATTGTCCAAAGTGTAGATTCTGATTTAAATGCTTTTCTATATATCATGATATATATGTATTTGTGTGATTATATATAATGTATATATTCTTGGTACTAATACATTTTTTTCTTGATAAGTTGTTGACCTGGAATTTGCTGAAATATTGCTTCAGCCTTCCAAGTACTATATCAGCAAAATCACAAGGTAATATTCTAGCAAGAAAATAAGCCATGTAAAATAATTATGCAGTCCAGTAATGGACCAGAGAAATTGACCAGAGAAATATTTTTTCACAGAGAAAAAAATATAAACAGTCAACGAATACATGCAAAAATATTTACCATCACTGGCCATTAAAGAAATGCAAATTTAAAAAAATGCTAAGATTCCATTCTATTTTAGAAAGAATTGAAATCAGTAGGAAATCAAGAATAACAAAAGCTGTGAGGCTATGGTTCAAAGGAGACCTCCGCTGTGCCGGTGGGACCATAAACTAGAGCAACCTTTGCAGCCCTCAGCATGGAGCTTTCTCAAAGAACTGAGATTAGAAGTTCCTTATGGCCCAGCTGCCCTCCTTCTAGGTGTCTTCCCCCAAGAGATCAAGACATCGCATTACAGTGATATGCACTTACCAATGATTATGACAGTACAATTTGTAATAGCTAATTCCAGAAGCAGCTTGTATACACAGCTGAAAATGTGGTATCTACATATGATGGAATACTGCTCAGTTGTAAAGAATGGCAAATTTGAGACATTTGTAGGAAAATGGATATTCCTGGAAAATATGAGTTTGAGTGAAATGAACCAGACACGTAAGCTGTAATATTGTACAGTATCTCTCATTAGAATGAGGCAAAGTACAAAGAGAATGATAAAGGATGGATAGAAGGGTACGAGGAAGCAGATCTCTTACAGGAAGAAAGTGGTTACTAGTGGTTCCTGAGGTGTGAGGAGCAGGGGAAGGGAAAATAGAAAGAATAAAGGTTGTTAGATCATGTAAATTGTCTAATAACCTCGATTAACGAAAGCATCGGATGCCCTGAGATTAAGAGTAGTGACATCAACAAGATGGCAAGTGGGACAGGGGATTAGAAGAGGAGAGAGAGAGGGAGGAGAGGAGGACAGTATTAAAAAAAAACTGGATGACATATGTGTAACCACTCCCCAAGATGCCTGTAAACTGCATGAACTACAAACATGTACTAATAAAATAATTTTTAAAAGTTTGTTCTAATATGAACCTTAAACAGCTGTATGAATTTTAAACAAATTAAGAGAAAAATAATTTTAAAAACATTTACAAACTTATTTGTCATTTCTTCTGTTTTTTCATTTCTTCTTTAAAAGACAAGAGGTTCTGTCTAGAATCATTTCCTTTGAGCCCAAAAAAGTTACTCCAGTGTTTCTTGCAGTGCATGTTGAAAAAAATTCTATTAGGTATTAATTGTTCTCCTTTCCACTTTAAAGCTATTATTTTGCTGTCTTTAGTCTTTTCTTTTTACCAATATTTTATTCTATTTATTTAGTTTACATACAAAACTGAAGGCAATGTATTAATTGTATATGACATTATTTCTCAAATACCTACACTTTCGGATAATTAACACATGTATTACTTTACATAAATTGCTTTTTTGTGATAGGTATTTACAATGTATTCTCTTAGAAATATTAAAAACTGCAATAGATGTTTTGGCTTTTTCTACATATTTTAGTTCTCTGGAAACCATGATATCCTCTGGCTTCCAACAGCACTTAAGTAGAGGACCTGGGTTTCAGAAAAAGGCAGGCACACCTGAAAATATGGGGAACACTGAGCTACAACGTAGGCTTTTGATCTCTGGCCCCAAATACCTGCTGGCCTGGGAATGGGGTGGGTGGGTAGGGAGGAGCACATGCCTGTAAGCCCAGCATTGGGGAGGCTGACAGAGGAGGGTTCCTGCAAATTCAAGACCTGCCTGGGGGCTGCAAAAGTGACCACAAGGCCAGATGGAGCCTGTCCCCAAAAATAAACAAATAAAAAATAAAAATGAATACATAAAAACAAAGCAGGCTTTTCTTCACCCAAAAGTAAGTCAAGGTGGTGTACTGGAGAAGGGCGGCTTTCCTAGGACTATAGGGAATGGTGTGTGGGGGAGACCCGCAGACGTAACGAAACTGAGACTGGACCAGGTTGGAATTTTGAACCACTGCACTCTGAAGGGAGAGGTGGAAGTGCTGTGTGGCTGCTCCTTCCATACTGTCCTGCAGGAGGCGAAGGCAATGCAGAGGACGCCAGGTGGGCCTTCTGTGTCTCTGCATGGGCCCGGGAGGACAGCAGCTGAGGCCACGCTGGGGAAGGTGGCCTTTGTTTGCACCCTGCAGCCTGAGCTCTGGTTGTTACCCTCCTGCCATGCTTGAAGCTGAGACTCTGCGAGCCGCCAGCAGTTGGTGGAGCACACTGTCAGGTGTGTCTGCTGGGCCCTGGGTGTGTGACTTCAGTCACCATCTAATCCCTGGCCCTTTCTTCTCTGGCTCTCATCCCCTGATTTGTTTCCCAGAAATAACGCATTTCTAAGCAGTTTGTGGTAGTTGTTTGTTAAATTTCTGGAAAGAAAGTATCGATCAAGATCTTGGTAAATAAATTTTGGTATGTTATAAACACTTATAATATGTAGTCACTTTAAAAATGAAGATTTAATTTTTTTTTCTTTTTGTATTTTAGAGAAGGGCCTACAGGGCATTCAGGGGCTCACTACTAGATTAGACTCATAGTGATCTGCCTGTTTACAGCCTCCCAAGACCTGGGATTACAGGCGAGCTCCACAATGCCCCGTCGTAATTGCTGTCTCAGCGTGCCCTGGAGGTGGGCTGAGGGCAGCAGGCCCGGGATCAAGTCGCTGGCCCCTGTGCCTGCTTGCTGAGCTATTTGTCAGGCCCTTCAGATTTTTAAAAAATATTGACATAAGAATACCTCCAAACCTCCAGGAAAAGGTCAAGAATAAGTCTGTTTCTATACACACACAGTTGCATGTCTAGACGGACGTGTTCCATCACTCCCCTTCCAATCAGAACACACACTGATTTTATAAAGAAGTAACATTCATGTTTCGATCTCTTTTCTAAATCTTCCAACAGGAAGACAATAAAATGTGGGAACTGAACCTTTCTAGTTTATTTTATGACAGCTCCCTCTTAGCCTCACTAAATTTTACCTGTAAAACCACTTTTGTAGAGCTCGTGGGGTCAATGAATCTGAAACTAAAAAAGAAAGAGGCCCTTACTCCTGCCTCCACGTAGGTGCCAATGGTTTATTTCTCCTCTAGAATTTCTTATCTCTGCAGCTGGGGCAACGGCCTCTCGGCAAGGGAGACAGGTGGGATCTATTTATTCTGCAGCACGAAGGCCTGCAATCTTCTCTGTTACAAAACCCACAGCAAAGAAAAGACGGAGTGACTCGAGGAAGGACGTCAGCTTGCGAAGACAAATAGACTCTAAAACTGTTTTGGCCTGAAAAATCAATTCAATTGTCTGAGGGCTTCATGGGATGAAAATCACCTTTGTTGGGGAAAATATTATTTTTGTCTCTGAAAAGATTGAACCGACGTTGGGAGGGAGGGAAGAAGCCTTTAAAAAAAAAAAAAAAAGTGGTAACATTTCCCTGCAGGGGAAAACTGTGTGCAAAGGAGCAGCACACCTCTTTGGTGCGGGGTAGAACCCGGCCACTCTCACCATTCTCAAGCTGCTGGAGCTGCAGAATGGAGAGACCAGGGCGTGCCATCCTGTCCAGGCGGCCACGTGAGGTCCTGATGGCTGCCAACAAGAAAGAGGTGACAGTGAGATGGGGGAGGGAGGGGATGTGGGTGAAGAGGGTCCTCCAGGCCTGCAGTCCTCCTAGAGGGTCGGCCTAGGTTCCACGGGGCTGCAGCGAGCCACCCCAGGGAAGCACTCGCGCTCTGGGTTTTCTGCTAGGAGCAGACAGAAGCGCTCGCAGCCTCTCAGCGGCCTCCCGGAGGAGACGACTGACTCCTTAAGGAGGTGCTGGAAGCAATGAGCAAGCTCCTTGGGGTGAGAGGTGAGGGTGGGAAGTAGAGGGGCGTGGGAGCAGGAAGGTTTGCAGGACTCAAGTCCACCTTCAAGCGGCCCAGCAACGAGAGCGAACCCTGGAACCAAGCTCGGCCTAGGGCGGGAGGGGCGCGGGAGGGGCCATGTGGACAGGCCTCACGGTCTCTGGAGAGAGTGGACGCTTTTCTTTGCGTGTCCTGGGGATGGCCACGCGAGGGTGACTTCCACATCATTTCTTTACAGGTGAGGGGACAGAGTTTCAGAGAGAGAATAAGGTGTCTCGGCGTTGTCCACTGTGATGAAGAGGCAGCCAGCATTTTGCCTTTCTGCCGAAGCCCGGGAGCCAGTCTCTGAGGCACACAGGGCACCTGGAGGACGCTCAAGCCAGCACATCCTCACAACTTGCCATCTCAGCCCTCGGGTCTCACGACTTTCCTCCTCCTCCTCTTTCTATTCTCTACCAACCAAGCACTCCAACCCAGCTTTTAATGTTTTTCTGACCTGCATGGCACCCCTGGGATTCACCTGGGGTTCTCGCCATGTCAGCGGGCTGTCCACAGATGACGCCCGGTGTTGCTGTGCTCGGGGCTGGGAGCTTCAGAGTAGGTCGCTCCTTCTGCCTCGGCCAGGGCCTGGGCTGGGCAAGGGCTGTCACCCAGCCTGGGTGGCCTGCGGATGCTGTGGCGTCCGCTAGATGGCACTGTGCAAGTGCGCGGCTCCCCAGGGAACGCTGACTGCTGCCCCTGCGGAGCTGGCGTCCAGGAGCGCCGGCCCAGTCCCACTCAGGGCTGGCGGCCCAGCCCTGCTCAGAGCTCTCTGTCCTGGTGCGTCCTTTTTATCCATCGCTGTCGGGAAGGGGATCGTGAATGATTTATCACTAATGACTCATCATTAATGAAAATTTCCAATGATTAATCTTTAAAACCTCCTCGGGCAGTTGGCTTCCCAGGGCCTTCTGTCTCGGGAGAGAGAACCAAGCTGAGCACTCCTATTCTCCCTTCTTGCCTCCCCCTCTTGCCTCCCCCGGGGCAACCCTGCTCAGGGATCATTTTGAAAACAGCCCTGCTTGCCACTAGGAGCAGGAGGGGGCCCTGAGCTCTGCTCTCTGGAGATCCAGGCGGCAGCCACCACGTTCCCGCGATTGGGTCCCAATCGCGTGTAAAGATGATTTTTATTGTTTATTTTCTATATCCCGAATCACTCTTACCAATAAAAAAAAAAAAAACAAAACAAACAAACAAAAAAAAAAAACCCAACGTTTTCTCACCCTGGAGAATGCTGGAAAGCACGGGTTTTTTTCCATTGCTTAGACCAGCAGAATATACTGTGTCTGCGCTCTGTTCAGATTTCAGCTTAACGGTAGGGTCCCGCTTCACTTCTGTTGGCTCAGGGGCATCTGTTGTTACATCTCTACATAACACTCTGCTCTTATCTTCAAACGTATTTTATTTTATTATTTATTTTTTTAAGATTTATTTATTTGGTACAGAGTCTGACTACCAACTTGGAATTGTAGTGATCCTCCTGTCTCAGCCTCCCCTGCCTGGGATTACAGGCGTGAGCCATCATGCCTGATTTCAGTGGCTGGCATGGCATGGGGCCAATGTTGCATGCAGTACCAGGAATTGAACCTGGGCCCTGGTGCTTGTCAAACACGTGCTTGGACCGCCAAGCTGTCTCCCTGACCACTCAAACCTGTTTTATACACTGATCTGTGGTGTTTAGAACAGGTCCTTTCCTTGCAGGTCTGGAGGTGAGCAGCGTGGTGACCTTTCTCGCCTGTCCAGTGCTGGTGCCTGGCATGTGTGCGCCTTACAGAAAGTGGTGAATAAATTCATACTGAAACGGAGCTGAGTATGTGTTTTCGCCTTTCTATTAAGCTGTCTTGGAAGTGAATATCACTGGGGGGAGGTCCATGATATATTTTTGCAAAGTACATTAAGTTTTGGAAAATATAGGAGAACACAGCAGGGTCACAAAGTGATGTACATTTTGCCTGCAGAGACAGGAAAATGACCTTCCAGATGCTCTGTCCGATCCAAAAGGAAACTGCTTCTCTTCACATGCTTTGAACAAAAGGCAAAGCCAGTGATTGTGTTTGGGACATTATATTGCATTTTGTCTCCAGCGTTCTCAATTACATTGATGATTGAGCAAATGCTTTGTGGGTTTATCTGAAATACATTTTTAAGTGCATTTTTTTTTTTTTTTTTTTTTTTTTGGTGGAACCGGGGATTGAGCTCAGGTCCTTGAACTTGCCAGGGAAGCACTTATTCCACTGAGCTGTCTCCCTGGTCCCTTCAAATATATTTTTAAACAATAAACATATAAGCCTTTATTCTAGTAGACGTTTTTATTTCTTTGCTTTCAATCTATGTCTTGGTTCTGATGTCTGTACCAGAAATCATAGGGATAGGCATCAGCAGGGTTGTAAGAGGGACTGCACCAGGCCCTGCTGAGGGCAGCCCACTTCCTGGCAGCTGCCTGCTGGCTCTGCACCTGTGTCCTCATCTACGGAGTGCGGGGTTGGGTTCACAGGGATGACTTGGCAGATGGCCCTCGACATGGGCCTCACTCACCCCTGCTCTTGGCATTTACAACTTGGGGTGATTGCCTCACCTTTGAAAGTAGCTGAAACCAGGTGCATGCCTTTTACTCAGCAGAATCCACCAAGGTGACAGATGCCAGCTGTCAACCAGGTTACACATGGCTATGACTGTCCTCTCCCTTGTGCACCCCTCTGCCACTGTTTGTCTGACTTTTATGAAGCTGAATGAAAGAGCCCTAGACGTTAGGGGAGAGGAGGGAGGTCTCTGGCCCACAGCAGACAAGGCACTAGGTCTGGGTTCACAAGCTCTGAGTCACTGAAGCTGGCTGAGACCCACATATGTGAACATGGAAACAGACTGCTGAGTCAGCACCACAGCTGTACATAGCACATGACCTAGTCTTAACAGAGACGTTGTAGCAGAGTGTCACAGAATCAGCAACTACGTGTGATAGTTTGAGCTTCCAGACCTTGAGGAAACCTGTTATGTCAGAACAGCGATTAGCACAGTGTGCCTTTCAGAGAGCCTGAGGGCTTAGGCATGTGCCCAGCTGAGTGGTCTCCTTGCCCAGGGACACCACCCTTCTGCCCTCCCAGCAGTGTTGTTGGCTCTACAGTGGACAGGATGAGAATATCTGGTGCGATGCACAGCCTTCAGAGAGAAGCATCCTGGTAACAGTGGTAAGCGGGCTCAGAGGAGCAATACTGATTAGGTTATAACCAGATCAAATCATCCCTCCAGAGCCTCAGGGTTTCATGTGGAGTAGAACAGGCTTCCTGGAGCATGAGCCCTGGCCTGCCCACAAGCATCGCTGGAGAGAGTGGAAACTCAAGTTCTCCTTCCTTGCCATAGACCTACAGAACTGGAAGCTCTGCAGGAGGGCTCTCCGCTGGTGTTCTGCCAAGCCCTGCAGGGCACAGGTTCAAGAACCAGCAGGCTGGATGTTCTTTGGTACTCCTTACAGCTCTGCTAAGCAGTGACAGCAGTGCCTAAAAGACATGGTGTTGGTCCTGCACCAGCTAGTTCAAGGACTGTATATTCATCCCTTGCTGAAACCTTATGGCACCAGGAGGCAGGCTCTTATTAGCCTTATTTCTAGCAAGATCTCTGAGGGCCTTGCTGTATAAGGCCAGGAACAATGTCTACTCATCTTTATGTTCTACAGACTTTGCAGAGGTTTCATGAGGGCAGGAGTTCCAATTACAGCATCTTTCAGCGGAGACTACCTGAAAGTTGCCCAAATCTGCAAGTCGCAGCTCCTTTCTCTAACAGTTTTTCCATTGAGCCATCACTTTCCTTTGTATTTCACTCTAAACAGAAAGACAAACCTCTCTGGACCTCAATGCTTTGCTTGAAATTATGTTCAGGGAAATATTCAGCTTCACTGTTTCTAAATTCTGCTGTTCACATAACTCTAAGACACAAACCCAATATGGCTTTTGCCACTATGTAACAAGGTTCTTTTTCCTGTAGCTCTGTGCATGGTGTGCAGTACTAGGGACTGAACTTAGGGCCTTGCGCTTGCCAGGCAGGAGCTATGTCACTGAGCTACCTCTCCTGCCCCACTCCCAGTAGTCTTTAACTGAGAATTTAGATGTTCTGTATTAGAATACAGACCATGGTCTTCCCAGCCATGCTGCCTCGATAGTAGGCCATCAATAAGCACATATCCACTAACAGTCTAAGGGAGGCCATGTGCACATCTCCTTGTATATTCCCCCCACATTATTACAGTCTTTGTCCACTGCTCAAATGGACACCTCCACATTGTGCAGAACCACCTCCACACTCAGCTGTGCGCCACTCTACTTCCAGGTTCCCATGTCTGTTATCAATCAGGGTTCCAGAGAACCAGGGAAACAGGACCTCTAGGAGATACATTTTTAAGGTTAGTTGCATGAAACTGATTATTGTGGCTGTTGGGATTGCCTCGGTGATTCTGAGCTCCCCAGGGTAGGCTGTGAGGAGCCTTGGGCTGGGCCTGTAAGCACAGGTGACCCTGGGGGCCAAGGTGGGATTTCCTTCCACCACACTTCACCTCTGCTCCTCTGGAGATCTCACTTGATTGAATCAACCTCCCCAGGATTCCTCATCATCTGGTCCTAGGACAGCAGCTCTGCTCCACAGTTCTTGATTATGGATCGCAATAACAATCACAAGGTGTCTTTGCATCAACATATGGACTAATGTTGGATGGGTAACTGAGTAGAGCAACACAGAGTGACACCCAGCACAAGGATAAAAGAGGATGCTGAATTTCCCACTTGTCACAGTCCCTTGTCTTGATGAAGAGGAATAGATGGACAGGCCAAAAGGAAGAAAGGGACATTTCTTAGGTTCCCTCATTATAATATTGTCAAAAACCTCACCATTATCACTGCACAATGTACTCAATTCTAATAACCACAGGATACTGGCAAACTACATAAAGTAGTGAGTCCTTGAAAGGTTAGAATATAGTGAAGGGGCTGACATTCATGTGAGTGCTAATGGGAAGGGGGTAAGTCTGGGTTCAGTGCAGAGGCAAGGTGTGGTTGAGGGGGCAGAGTATGAGAGAACAGGGACAGTTACTGGATGGAGCCTAAGTACTACCTCCAGCAGGGCCACAATGTGCAGTGGAGACAGCCGTGGCCACTGGAAGGGATGCTCAGAACTCGGGCCTCTCCAGGAATCACTGTGAGGACAGTGACAACCGGGTGTGCATATTCTGAGGAGCATTGAAACCTGTACAGTGGACCTTAGGCCACATATTGTGTAGTTAAGGAAAAATGGAGCTGGCAGATGGATTGGGAGGGACAGAGGTTATCCTCATTGGATCGGTATGGTAGATTAGGAACTAGGATGAGTAGAGTCCAGATAAGAACATCCAGAGGGAGAATCAAAGAAATGGCATTTTGAAATGAGAAACAAAGCGCTTGAAATGAACACTGGAGACAAAGAATTGGCAGAAGTCAAAATGTACGCTAAGAATTTTGAACACCTTTGTTATGGTTTGCATTTTGTTGTCCCCCTAAAGCTTCATGCAGTCATGGGGTGGGATTATGGTTGATCCAAGGCTTGGATTATGGTCTTAGTACTGCTGGGATTATGGGTGTGAGTACTTCCCTAGCCTCAGGCAGATAGCCTGAATGCAACTTAAGAGAGACAGATTTCTGACTGCTCTCTGTTGCAGTTGTTGCTGTTACTCCTCCCTTGCTTTTGTTATTTTTCTGCATTCCACTGCTATGAACTGCTGCCCTCTGGCCTGCACCATCTTCCTTGGAACCAGCTGAGTATGGACTGAAACCTTGAGTAACTGTGAGCTGAATAAACCTTTCCTTCCTCCATTTCAGGTGACAGGTATTTGTCCCAGCAATGAGAGAAGGGTAACTGAGACAACCTGCATGCACTAAATTGGGATTTTACATTCACACAAGCAGGAATTGGCAACTCTGCTCTATTCTACACTAGCATCCTGCTCAGAAGCAGCTCAGAGAGGAAGACACCAAACAAAGGGGTCAAGAGACAGCAGAGCTGTGAGATTATCAGTAGAGGTATCTGCTGAGGCCCCAGTGCTAACCTTAGAAGCCAGGGTATGCAGTGTAGTTTGTGAGACATCAGAAGCAGCCCACAGACACTTTGAGCCAACTCTTGTTTGTGAAGTAAAAATGTTTATGAAGTACAGCCTGGGTTACAGCTAGCAGAGCCAACTCCAGGCACCTCCAGGGCCAGCTAAAAGGTGCTGCCGGCAGCATGCTCAAGTGAAAATGGAGAACTCAGAAAGAGAGAAAGGTTTCCTTACAGAGCAGCCTTGAGTCCATTGGCTTCTAGTTTTGGAAAATGGAAAGAAAGAGAAATTACAGCCACAGACTCAGGGAATGCTACTGCACCTGAAAGTCCTGGCATGGAGAATGTGGACAGCTCTGCCTATTGGCTAACCCATCCTCCTCCTTGCAGGCCATGTCTCTGGTCTCACTTTCTGGCCCAGTGTAGGGATGAGTGAGGGCCAGGGTACCAGGAGAACCTTTCTTTCCACTAGAAGCAATGGTTCCAGGGATGGTTCAATGGCAGGACAATGGCACTACTGATTCAGAGAGAAAAGAGAGAAGGTAGATTTTCTGGTAGATGAAGATGGTGGTCCTTCAGCTTAACTGAGTCAATCTGATTAACTTGGGATTTTCCCCAAGACTGGATCATGAGTATAGGTGTATCTAGGTGCATCAGAGAAGCACAGGCCTCAGGTCCTAGGCCTCAGCCTTGCAGTCTTCTCTCGTGCTGCTCACCTCCTCTCTTCCCGGCCCTGAGCTGAGCAGCACTGCTCCACCATCATCCTTGGCCATGGCACTCCTGCCCTCAAGCCAGCTGACCACAGGTGGAATGCACAAAAGCCATGTGCTTTCCTCCTTCAAACCATGGTTGTCAGGTGTTGCATTCCCATGTAAACAGGAAAGTTACTGCAAGAATGATAATCAGCCAGTGTCTCTGTGTAGCAGATTCAAATAGAGTTGTTTATACATGATAGAGTTTAGAAGAAAGTGGGAACTATTAACTGCATCTTAGCCTGGAGGACCAGGAGGAAAAAGTGGTTAAAGGAGGCTAAAGAGTGGTTGGCTCCGATGGGCTAAATATTAAAGGCCTAGTCCCTGGTGGTGTGGTGTTTAGAAGTGAGGTCTGAGGAAGCAATTAAGCCACTAGGGCATGGCCGTCACAGTGGGATTAGTGCCTTCAGAAGGAAAGAAGTGAGAAAGAACACATCTGCCTGCCATGGATGACGTGGCAATAAGGCCACCATACACAAAGCGGAAAGAGAGCCCTCAGCAGGAGCCAACCCTGCCCACAACATCTCAGCTTTCAGAGTTGTGAGAGCAAATTTCCACCATTAAAGGCCCCAGCCCATAATGTTTTCTTACAATAACCTGAGCTGATAGAGTCTTTATGAGGAGAGGAGCCTGAAGACAGACATAGTGTTAGGCCACCATCACCCCTGGTGACTCGGGAGGTAGGACACTGGGAGAATAATGATTATGACCTCACTCTTCTGCCAGCCTTTTGTTGATGCCCCCATTGCTTCAACTCCACAGGCAGCCACAGGATGATAAAGTCTAATCATGGAGTTCATGTGAGTCAGTCTCCTTGTGAGTGGGCCCAGAGGACCCTAACCAAGGTCAAAGGAGCGATTGGCTAAATGCAGAGAGGAAAGGATAGTCCAGTAGTAAGAGAATCAGAGCTCACAGTAGAGACCCAGGGCAGAAGTTACACCCTACTGGGTCTGGGAGATGCAGTTTGTGTACAGTTAATATGTGTAAGGCACAGTTGGGGCCTTTTCATAGCTTCCTTCACCTCCTCTGCTCAACAGTTCATAAAAGTAGTCAGCTTTCTGAGAAATGCGCTAGTTCAGAGACTTCAACCTGGCCTTTCTGGGGCTTAGCAACTGTATTTTATTTGGCCCCTATGATATTTTAAAAATCAGAAGATTCACCTTATGAACCCAGGTTTCTGGCCTCTTGGGGAAAGTCACAAGAACTTGGTGGTAGCCAGCCTGCAATCCTGCCATCTCAAAAAGAGCGACAGCTTTTGTCTTCTGGCTGGAGATGAACTTGGGTAGTGCACACCCTGCTCTGCACGTGCTTTAGCTTTAGCTCCCCTGTATAACCTGCGCTTTTTAATTACCTGTGTTTTCATTTGGAAGCCTGATTTTTACCCTTTTATTTTTCTGATTAATAAATCAGGTCAAGAAGTAATGCCTGTCTTATGCAAAACCTCAGTTCGATTATATCAAATGTGGTTCTAGAATTTAAGCTCTGGGCAGCATAGTCTTGGCCCAGAAAAGACAAATGCATCTCAGCAGAACAGCATGGAGTCCAGAAATAGTTCCTAACCCATGTGGTCAACCGATCTGCAGTACAGGTGCCGAGGTCATGCCATGCGGGAGAGAACTGTGCCTGAGCAGTGCCTGAACAGCTGGGCTTATTCCATCCTGAGAGAGCCTCTGTCCTTATCCTCACTACTCTCAAAACTGGACCAGGCTAGATGGACCACAAGCCTAGAGTCAAAAGCTGAAATCATGAGCTTCCTGAGAAGACATAAGAGCGTCTCTCTGTGGATTAGGCAGGAGTTTGCACAAGAGCATAGAATAAGGAGTAGTGATAAAACAACTAGAAGACCAGACATGCTTCTCAGGTGAGATAGACAGCTTTCAGGATGGCTTCTGCTGAGACATCAGAAAGTGGACACCTGGAAGGGGCAAGAGAAGAATGAAAGATGTTGGCAGGAACACTGTAGGCAGTTAGGCTCCTCTGAGAGTCTCCCCGGGCTCTAATATCAGTCCATTTAATTTGGGCCTATACCTTGGAAACCTTCTGAAATCCTCTTTTTTTTTTGGACACTCAGGTGAGTTTCCAAAGCCATTGCTTTTGGGAATTTTGGTCGCTCTCCCAGGCTTTGTGTAACTCTCTGGGCAGGCTCTGGTGTTTCTGTTTTCCTCCCTATTCTGAGTCACACGAGCAGCTCTGGCCTTGACCGTCAAACTCTTCTGAGGCAACAGCTCCACACAGCGCTGGTCTGCAGCAGCCCCGTGATGTCGCTGCTGTGGCCCTGGGCTTGAATCACCCACAGCCCACAGCTCCTCTGCTGATACACCAGTCTGTAAGGTGCAGGCCGGACAGGGACACTGTTGTGTGGCCACAGCACCTGGACATCAGCTGCTTAAGATGACATTCAGTTTCACAAGTATGAAAGTCTCTTCTTTTTCCTCCTTAAATGTCCATTGTAGTAATCACTGCACTCATGGCCATGGCAGCAGGCACTCTTGCGCCTGTGTCCAAGTCAGGAGTGCAGCATTGTTCTTTGAATTCTGCTGTTCCTCTCCTAAAAAGCACGTTAATGAGACTCTCCAGAGGCTTCTTTTTTTGCACTATGAATGTGCTTGCATTTTTCATAAAGCACATCTCCCGCTGCATCTTGGGAGCTGGCTGCCCCTTTCCTACAATCCCCTCTTGCTTAGAGCCTCCATGTGCTCCTGCTTTCCTCTCCCCTCAGGTTGTGACTTGTCCTCTGTCCTCCTCTGAAGAGCTTTGTTGCCTCACTTAGGCCTGAGGATCAACAGATCATGGAGGAGGGTGGTAGCGTGAGGGTTGTGTCTAGCCTCTGCAAGTTCATGTCCATGTTCTTTCACTTTTGTCAAAGAAGGAATTGTACCTCTGTAGCTTGAAGAGACCTATGCAGCCACGGGGAGCCCTGCCTCTGTGGCCAAAGGCTGGAGAAACAGGTTTAGCTCCTCTGACCCCTTTAGGCAGCCCTCAGCATTGTTCTGCACAGTTTTTCTCCTGATAAACAGAACATGCGATACTAGCCATAGGCTGCTATGCATATCCAGCTATAGATCATGCTGAAGAAAATGTGAGCTAGGAAGTGAGGACCCTGAGTTCCCCATGGCAAACTCAGCCAGCCACCAGAGCTTTCTGTGGAGCTTCACATCCACTGAGTCCTGGCTTTTCCTCTTCATTGGATACTTTGGAAGTGCTTGTGCAATGGTCTATAAATTAAAAGAAGTTCAGTAGAGTAAAATCCTTGGTACCCCCTCTTAGGACTTCTGCTGGCCATATCCTTCCCCATTAGAACCAGGCTGTTCTGAGACACATTAAGGTGTTTCCCAGTTTGGTAAGGTGCAGTTGATTCTTTCTAAAAATTATCTGTAAAATATAAAAGCAAAAATAACACATCACAGGCAATTTGGAAGGTGGAGCACGGTTAATAGGCAAAAATGCGGCAGATGAATTCTTGGCAGGTTTCAGGCTGTGTGTTGCTGGGAATGCCAGGCACATTTGGCCCTTTGGTGAGGATGGGCATTTTCCTTGTTTTACAGATGGGGCTGAGAAAAGCAGGTAGTGCACCTGAGGGTGTGGTCAGTGGCAGCTCTCTGTGCACAGCCCGGCTGCTTTGCTTTGTGAGGCCCATGGAAAGGGATTTAGCTGAGCTGTGTGCTCCAGAGCTAAGACTGTGGAGAGTGCAGTTCACTTCTAGGCGCTGCAGCAGGGATGCCGGGACTTCACCAGAGGAGGGGCTGATTGTATGATCCAAGTGAAGATCTGGAAGATGAATTTTCCAGTATAACACAGGGAAGGCTAGGAGAGGGGGCCGCAGACCCGGGTAGGGAAGCTGCGCAGGGCCAGAGGTGCTCTGCAGTGGCGTGAAGATCCTACTCATTGGTGTGGTTCTCACTTTAAGGATCATACTGCTCTGAGCTGCACTGCACTGAGTCCACTGTGTTCTTCTCTCCAGGTTCTTCTCTCCTAATATACTTTTTGGCCTCAGGGTGGCTGCAGATGGAACGCAGTCCCTCAGCTATACTTTTCCTTTAGTCCCCTGATCCCTGACATCCCTCAAGCCTGCTCTGCTCACTAATTAGAACACAAGAGACTCCCGCTCTGCAGAGGCTGGAGCCCCAAATCCTAGGCCTGAGGAGCGCTGCGGGCTAGGGCGGAACTGTTTATGGAAGGTTGAGGGGGTTGTTTGCCAGCTGCCTGAGAGCTGGTGGTTAGTCACCAGCCCTGGAAACAGTGAGGTGGAGCTCAGTCCCCTTCTCTGCATGCTGCACCACCAGCAGTCCCGCTGCCCACCCCACTGCTGGGCATTGACAGCCAGACCCCTCTGGGACCTGAGGGTGGGGGGTGAGACCATCTTCTCCTTATTCCTTTGCCTCCTGGGCCATGATTCAGGGTACCTGCTGAGTGCCAGAGAACGAGGTCCTTTTCTCAACTCTGCCTGAGGCTGCACTGGCCCCTCTGTTTAGCTGAATCTGCAGAGGAGAGCTTGACACTGGAAGAGAACCAGTTACTCTGTGGCACAACACCTGGCGCTGCAGACTCTGCACAGCTGTTCCCAGCCTTGCACTGGTTATGTGTCCTCTTCTGTGTCTTGGAGGGAGCCTGAAGGCTGGGTTGAAAAGGGTTGCACCTTCGAGAAAATCTGCGTGCCCTTCCCTGAGCTTTCCACTTCCACCTCTAGGCTACTGGTGTTTTGTGAAGGTGGAACTGGATATGACAGTGCGAAAGTGCGTCCCGGAGAGCTTCCCTGGAAATGCGCCTCTGGGAGGAGTGTCTTGGGGAAGTGGTGTAGAGCTAATCTACAGCTGGGATCGAACCCCGGGACTTTTGCACTGATCTCCATTTCGTGCTGTATTTCATTTCTCTAATTTTAAGCTGGGCCGTGCTATGTTGTCCTCACTCAGAGTGACCTGTCATTCCTCCTGGCCCAGACTCGAGAATACCAGTGTGCACTCTGCAGCTGTCAGTTTTGTCTACTTGGCATATATAAGTCAAGGAAATCCGTAACCTTTATAAGTAGCCTTCTGCATTTCCTCCGGAGGTAGGTTGCTCCCTGAATCACTGTCTTCTGACGTCTTACGTGGCCGCCTTGAAAGTGGGAGCAGAGACCCATTCCCTAATTTATACCTCCCAGTTTGACACTTTCTTGCCCTGGATCACACTATGAACTAAAACGGCGAGGCGAACGCCCTCTAGAGGACATCTCTTGCAAACGCTGCTGAACAACGGGGCGAGCAGGCAATGGGAATCCACCCAAACCCGAGCCTCTGAAGTCAACGTCCGGATAGCTTCCTCCTTTGGGCAGACCCCAGTGCTCCTTGGTGGTGGTGGCTGGGAATGAATTCAGAAATAGTGTCGGTCCAGAGAGGCAAGGCCACGCGAAATGCAAGGCGATAGGCAGGTGGTCCATTGCGACCCTTGAGGAAAAGTGGCGCCCTCTTCCTGCAGGAGGTTCTGAGGTCGGAGTATCTTCCTCCATCAAAGCCTCTGCTTGGAAATTTACCCCTGTGTGGGAATTAGGCTGGAGCTTCTCGGAAGTACTGGTTTCATTGAGTCCTCAGGGATGACATTTTCTTTTGTTGCTGTTCTAAGGTCTATTTATAGCAGTTGCTTATTCTGCCCCTAGGCCTAGACGGAAGCGCACGGGCAGCCTGTGAGCCCTGCATCTCTCGAAGCTAGCAGGACTGTCCAGCTGGGAGGGGCCGCATCCCTTCATTCTGCAAAATAGAGGCGCAGATCTGTCCTCACCATTGGAGGTCCAGCAGCAGCATCGTCTGACTAGTTTTTTTCCCAGATGGCTGTTACTGCTTTCACCTATTCCCTTCCAGATATACATTTCAAAGAAGATCAAGTGAGAGCAGCGAGAGGAATTAGAATTTTTGAAAAGGAAACTTGCAATCTGGCCAGTGGAGCGGGGAAATGAGCAGAGCGATCAAGGGATTTAATGTGCTGGGCTCTCTGTGACCCATGTGAGATTGGAACTCGAGACTTGCTGCGGCTCCCGGTAGCACATGTCATCCTCAGAAAGAGTCCCCTGGTACTTCACTGAAAGTGCAGTTTGATTTGTCCACAGAAGGAAGTCTAGTGGGCTTGGGTTACAGGTAGAAAGCTCCTCACTGAGGTGGCCTCTGTGGTGTGCATCTGCCCCCTGAGATTCATGTCCCAAAGCCAGGCCACGGTCACTGTCCTGGTGGGCAGTGGTTGGGGACAGGAAATAGTTTTCCTGTTATTTTTGGCTCTGGCTGACTGGAAATCGATATTTTACATGATACTGTGAGAAAACAATAATCAGAGGATCAGCTTCCATAGCTGACACAGGAAGCCCATCATAGGTGCAGGTGACAGTGGAGCCATAGCTGCCAGGGCTCACTGTTCTAGAGCACTCTGCCTCTCTTTGGAGTGACCTACAGAGCACAATACACCAAGTGCACATCTCAGTTCTTCATCCCACGGTGCCCTGAACTCCCTGGGAGCTCCCCTAGAGGGATGAGCCAAGGTGCCCCCGCATGGTGCTTCCTGCGTGAGAGACACAGATCTGCGTGTTACGTACACATTTGCTCTTTACCCTAACCCTGCAGCATTTTTTGGATTATTTCTTTACAGTAAGCAGTTGTCTTAGGCTAGAGTTTGTTCATATGTTTTACCCTGTGATAAATGTAAAACTCTTAGACAGAGGCACGCCTTTTTATCTCCAGTTCTCAGCTTTGTGCATGATACACAGCAGACAAAAAAATGCTAGGTAAATGAATCCATTAACATTATGACCCCAAACTTCCAGCTCCACAAGTGATAATTTTCCATAATTCCCTCAATTATTTGGCTGTGATGATTTTAGTTTTTCCCCTCCTCTTCTGCTTTCTCTACTTAAGATTCTGCATTTGTCCTTCCTGGACCATTTCTTCTTTCACCTGCCTATAATTTATAAGCCTTGTACAAATGTGTGGCATTGCTTTCACTTTAAGGGTGAGAAAATTAAGGCACAGAAAACTTAAAATGCCCTAAAGTCTTAATCAGTCTGAGCTGGTAGAATCAAGATTTAAACCAAAGCAACACGGACGTTGAGTCCCTACTGTAACCACTGGGTGCCACTTCCCCTCTAAGCAGGCCTGTAAGGATTCTGAGCCCCTGAGAGGCCCATTCCTTTACAAACACTGAAGCCAAACCTCACCTCTCTCTTTTCCCCTCTTTTTGTGCCTCCCCCTTTTTAGAGAGATACAACATACACAAACTACAAGTTATCTCAATAATTGATTTGATTTTCTTCTATTAGAATTCCATTAACACTACTTTCTAAGGCTCATGTTGTTCTAATACTAAAGTGCATAATAATAGGCTTATAAATTATAGGAGGGTGAAAGGAGAAATGGTCCAGGAAGGACAAATGCAGAATCTTAAGTAGAGAGAGCAAGAAAGGAGGGGAAAAAATAAAATCATGACAGCCAAAATAATTGAGGGAATTGTGGAAGATTATCACTTGTGGAGCTGGGAAGTTTTGGGTCATAATGTTAATGAATTTAGTTACTGAGCATTTTTTGTCTGCTGTGTATCATGCACAAAGCTTAGAACTGGAAGTAAAGAGGTATCCCTTTGTCTAAATTTTATGTTTATCACAGGGCAAAAAAATATTGAACAAATGCTTGCCTATGAGCAAGACTTTGGTCCTGGCTTTCCTCCTTCGCTGTCCACTGTGCCCTGACAGGAGGGGCAATGCTCCAGTTTGGAGCTGCAGAGGAGCTTGAGCCCTCCTGGACCCTGCTGGCTTCTGTCTTGGGGGAACAAGCACTTTGCCCTGTCTTTGGGCCACATGATTCTGTGGGAGTTGGGCCTGCCCTGTAGGCCAGTCCTGCTGTGTCCAAGCTCTGCCTAAGCCAATGTGAAAGTAGAATGTGTAGATGCAGTATGAATAGTTCATTTTTACCATACATACAAGCTGCATGCTCCAATCCATCTTTCAGTGATAATGCCATATTTTGTTCAGGGACCTTTTTCATGTTCATAGACCTTTTTCTCACTTTCACTTCTGTCTGAATTCACTGAAAGCTATTTCTTGGCTATCTCCAGGCCTCGCCAATCTGCGCAGCACTCCTGGGATACTGCTGCACGCCAATAGTCCCTGGCTTCTCTATTATTGCAGAGGATAAGGAGAGGGTGCCAACCCTGCTTCAGAAATGTGCTTGCTACCAAGGAGAAGAGAGTGATGGCTGTGACCCATGGGCTACCTGGCAGTCACTGGTGGGGTGGCCAGAAAGTCACCTGGAATGTTGTCTGAGAGTTAGAAATGGTAGTACTGTGCACTGCACTGCTTAGCGGTAAGCTGAGTGGGAGTGTGCAATACACTGGGGCACATGCAGGGAGCAAGCTCAGGGTGCAGGCTTGGAGGAGGAGAGAGATAGCTAGCTTCCTCTTGGCCTGAATTCTCTGTGGAAGCTCTTCTTCCCCTCCAAGGATGTGGGGTGTCACCCCAGGAGCCCACCATCTCCCCTCTATCATCGGGCAAACTGCCAGTGGGCTAGAACTGTGATTTATTCACTCCCTAGCCCATACAATGTAATTTTAAGTTGTAAGTTATAAGAGGATTCAAGTGTGCAAATTTATTTGAAAGAGTCTCAGAGTAGGGAAGAGTTTGCAAAGGGGTGAGGTTTGTTTTTCTTCAGTGCAAAACTCAGTCAGAAGGCAGTGCAGGGGACCAGTGAGATAGCTCAGCAATCTAAAGCTCCTGGTTAAGCAAGCCTAGGTAGGCACAGGGGACCATGGTTCAATCCCCAGCACCACATGCTGTGCCAGCCCCACCCTCAGGGGGGGCTGAGCTGGCCAAAAAAAAAAAAGAAATAAACAGTTACATATTAACTCTTTCTTACTGATGTCTGTTGGCCTCATGTTATTCATCTTTGCATCATCTTGCAGGTGATGAATAACTTTTTCCTTCATCCTAATTGTTTTTAAGAGATCTTTTCTTACCTTTTCACTAGCTGTGACAGCATCTTCAAGATCTGAAACTCTGTCTTCACTTTCCCTCAAACGGTTTTGTAAGCTTATGATTGAGAGTTTAAGTTCCTCTATATCTCTTTGAGTTTGCTTCATGAAATCTATTCCCTATGGATTGCTCATTCAAAGAATCCATAGCTTTTTTAATCTCCTCTACTTTTTTATGTCTTCTTGAGAAGCAGTTAGTTCTTTTACTAAAGAGATTTGATTTCCTGTATATGTTTCTGCACTTGATTCTTTACTTCAGATTGTTAATTCAGAGATTTCTTTTGTCATTTCAGAGATTATTTCTGATCTGATTTCCTCTATACCTTTCTGTAGTTGTTTTTTTACTTCAGACGCTGTTGATTCAGACATTTCAGTTGTGTGATTACCAGTTCCTTCTGTGATAGTGTCTTCTGCACTTGTTCTGGGTGGGCTCGAGTCCTGAGATTGCATTTTGCTCCTTCTCTTTGTCAGTTCATATAGCACTGACCTCTGACCTTTGGTGTAGAGCTTTGGGGCAGTTATAACTTTAGTACTTACTGAAACAGATCTATTAAGTTTGAGTTTATCCAGTTGTGCCTGGCTTGGGTCTAGCTGCTGTGCTCAGCTCCTTCCTGCTGCAGCCCTTGGAAGTGAACATGTTGTACAACTCTGGCACAATGTTGTGTTTTTGGCCCAGGGGGCACAGAAGAGTGCAGAAGCTCTCCCACACACTAGCTGGGCCTGGGCTTGGGCTTGGGTCCTGAGAGAGCAGCAGAAGTTCTCATTCACTGGATGGGCTTGGGGAGGGCTTCAGAGGGGTGGAGGGATCCTGAGGGCATGGCAGAGGGTCTCACTCATGCAGTGTGCCTGGGTTTGTCCGGAGTAGTCCCATGGGCACAGAGGAATAGAGGAAATCAGGTCCACAAACTCACCGGGCCTGGGCTTCGGCTGGATCTTTTGTTTTAAATATTTTAATTCTTTTTATTCATATTATGTAGGGACTTAAAGTTTAACATATCAATATTTGATGGAAAAAAACCAGTTCCATGTTATACCTAAGATGTTTGATATTCAGAAAGATAGTGAGGGTAAACTCAACTGCCTATGTTGTAGGGTAATATTAATAAGTTTCTCTTCTGGATGGTTAACAACCTAAGTTCACAGGCCAAAAATTAGAGAAAAAGAAGGGCTACAAGGACAGCCAACATTTTGGCCCTATCCTTTCAAGTTCAGAAGACTCAGAACATGGGGAGAATCTATGCTGTAACAATGTGTAACCCAGTTGTGTCCCAAATTTTCTGATCAAGGAGATTATGGGGCCACAAAGGAAAGTGATCAACAATTTAGAGTGTGCCTAAGGACAGTCACATGGAGAGAAAACATTCTCTCAGGCATTCACAGAAAGCAAATTGGTCAATCAATAGCTGTGATGCATGCACATGGCTGATACTCACAAAGGATCTACAAACTGTGGTACAAGGTTTCAGGATAAATCCCGAGGGGATTTGACTGACCTTATTAATACAGAAGTTACATTATTTGCTATATAGGTCTTGCTTTGTCTTGGTCTTGACCATCCAACAGAGAATTGTGGGGACAGAGAATAGAGGGTAAAGCCATATTAATATGCTGAGCTGTAAAAGGTTCAAGTCTTTTCTTGTTCTTTTGTCTCTGTTTTTGGTGGAACTAGGGATTGAACTCAGGCCCTGGTACTTGCCAGGCAAGAGTTTTTTCCACTGAGCCATCACTCTCACCCTGTGCCAAGTCAACAACTTCTGTCATTGCCAGTCTTATGGAAAACCCACTACTATATGGACCACTGGACTATATTGGAATATTTTGCTGAATTAATGCACCTACAATATTTAAATGTCAATGGAGTACCCTTCTCTGACCAATCTAAACAAAAAGGGGATACAAATGAACAATCATTCTGTATTTGTGTGTTCAAAATAGTTAAGATACATATACAGCTACATTCTCTTGGCTCATTGAATACAGAGATTTATTCTAATAATGTTTGTGAACAGGATATCATGTCTGCATCTTGTACAATGAAGAACCACTAAGACAACAATATGCAAAGTATTAACTAGTGAAATTGTGCTGTCAATCAGTTTTGAAACTGTCTCATTGCTATTTGTTTCTCAATAAAATTATAAAAAAAAGTTAAAAAAGAAAAGAAAAGAAGACAGTGCCAATTGAGAACAAAGTTCACTGGCATACAGAGGGAAGAGCTACAAAGCCACTCTTAGGAGTGAGGTCCCCAGTGATTGGTAAATGCTGGGTAAGGACTGGGGCTTGCCCAGTTTAGGGTTGAGGCAGTGGTCCCACTGTTGCTAGGTTGAGTGAGATACTTGGGTAGGAACTGCAACCTTACAAAAACAATAAATACTATCTTAAATTTTTGATGTGCACAGAGTGTGTAGAACAAACATTTTCAGTATCAACTGTTTACTTGGTTACAAAATCTAAAAACTAAATTTCTATGTGAACTACAAAGAAAATACAGACACAACTCTACAACTGATACAACTTTTGCTTTAGTTATCACCCCTAAGGTGGTTTCCACACAGGACACCAGCTTGTTCCATACACAATGTAAATATCACTCACATTGACAGTACATATGTCTTGTTTTCCTGTCATCTTTGGTGAGATGTGTTTGACATCTTCTGGTTTCCTGTCTCCTGTGGAGGCTCTTGTGATGTTTTACCTGTCTGCTCACCTTTCTCACCCAGAATTCTTGGCAGAGTTCTTTGAGCAGATCCATGCTGTTCTTTTTCTCTTGTAATTTATCATATACCATTTTCAGTTCCAATCCTCTAAGAAAATTTCTCTGTGATGTTTGTGCTAATTGTTTTCTTTAAAAACTATGAAGTTATTTGTACCTGACATGTGTTCTCTTTACAGTAAAATATAGCCATTGGCCAATGTTTTGTGTTTCTAGATACATCAAAGTTCCCTCATAATTCAATAATATCTACTCTACTTTTCGTTTTGTTGCAAAGATGTGACTATTTCAGGCTTCATTTGTGTTGAGGATTCGCTGTCAATATTTTGTTGTTGTTTTTGTTTGTTTGGTGAGACAATGATTTGCCAGATTGGTTTGAATTCACTATGAAGCACATCCTTGCATGGAACTCACAGAACCCTCTTTCCTCAGCCTCCTGAGTGCTAAGATTACAGGTGTGCACCACCATGCTCAGTGCTACTCTCAATTTTCCATCATGGTGTGACACCAATAGTATTCGTATCACTTTGTCTTTCTTCAGGTTAGCCTGGAACTCACTGTGTAACCCAGGCTGACATTTAACTCACAGGGTCTTTCTGCTTCAGCCTCTTGAGTTTTAGAGTCAGAGACATGAACCACCATTCCCAGATTCACTATCACCCTTCTCTTCAGGAATAATGTTGACAGTATCAGTATTGCTTTGTTTTTCCTTGCTTTATGGGAGATCAATATTGTGTTTTTCTGAAATTCAAAGATTATAGTATGTATTTCCCTATTATGAATTTGTTGCATTTTTTCAGAAATTTCAGACTTCAGGAATTTGTTGTGAACAGTGCATGTGTTGGTCCACTGGTGTTTTTTTAGCAAATGTAAAACCATGAATAGCCAATCCTCAAATGTAATATTTGGGTGACTTTTAGAAACAGGTGCATTAAGTCTGCTCACAACTTCCTACAGTTTATTACTCCACATATATGAGGTGGTGATTGAATTCTAGGAAAAGTTTCTGAATTCAAGGTGTAAAATGCCTTTGCATCTACCAGGGCATACATGTTCATACCATATTTGGAAGGCTTATTTGCTATCGAAGCTGAAAACTTCAAAAACAACAAAATGATACAAGTTGTTCATGAATTGTCATGCATTCAACAGTGCGTAAAGTACTTGACAGTTTGAAATCAAACTTTCAAACACTGTGGGACTCGCAGTCAAGTTGTTGGACTTTTTTCCTCTTTGGTGGATCTTTGTCATCAAAATCTAGGGAATTTTGGAAGAAACCCAATCTCTTGAGTGTCATTATTTTTCTACAGGCCTCAAGTGCACGTCTGCTGCTTCTCCACAAATCCTTTAGATTCAGGCCATTAGAATGCCTAAGTTCTGCTGTGAAAGCTTGTGGTGCAGAGAGGGAGGTGTCAAGACAAGCATAGTTGTGAGCATTACTATTGCTGCATGTAGAACATTTTACAGGGATTTCATTATTAGTGTATTTCAACACATCTTGAAGCTCACTACAAACACCACGGAGCTGCGGTGTCAGCATTCCACCCCATAGGTCTCACTGCTGGCAAGAACCTAATCCCATTTTCTAGCCTAGTTCTAATGTAGGATCATTTGGGGCATGGAGCTTTTTGATAGCACTTTACTTAGTCAAATACTTATTTACATCACTGTTTTCTCCTTGTCTGAATGCAGGTCTTCATTTTGCACTTCTCTGTCTGTCAGATCACACTAACTTCTCTGGCTTGCACAGTCCCAGCCATCACTGGAGCTGGGACATATGACTGCTTGCTTTCAACTCTGCTGAAGCATAATGGCAAACTTTTATGTGACATTGTACTAAGTGGGCTGATTTTACAAGAAAAATCATGCGATGACAAGGAAACATAAAAGAAATCATTAATACAGAAAGAAATAACGTAGTGACCAATGTGGGTAAAACTTGCCCACTTTCACATTGACACAGTGCACATAGGTTGTGTTTACCCTATGAAGTAGCCGAAGACAAAGGTTGCTGCCCATACTCCCCAGGGAAGCTACGGAGATACACAGCCGGTTACTGTTTTCTAATGAAAATAGGTACCCCTAAACTACATGTTTTCATTAGTAAAATACAGTTGGGGTTTCCTTTGCCCACCATAATGCTGTTAGACTTAAACTCAAAAGGTAATCTGTTTTAGACAGGAGTTTTAACAACCAAGGACTGCCTCTGAGGGCACGGATACTGTGGTACTCCAAACTGTCACTTGAGAGGTATTTTCCTGAAGACTATCAATCTTGGTAACAAAACTTCTGATACTAGAAACCAAGCCTTCATTCACTGAACTTACCTGTTTTGCAAAGCCACCAGATTTTAGAGTGCACATGGTATAACCGTCATTCACCCCATGAGTCCCCGTCGCCTCAGAACTACCAGACTGAATCCAAGCACTTGGATTCACTATCTCTCCAGCTCTCATACTGCACTATCATGAAGCTCAGGGAAGGTAAAGTCTCACTCAAGGAGACAAAATAGCCAATGAGCTGGGCTGAAGCCAAACGTGTGTGCCTTGGAATCCATACCCTGAGCCCCTCCACGACGCTTGCACTTCCCTTAGCCTGGTCAGGTACTTGACTCTTGTCCGCTTACCACAGCCAAGTTCTGGGTCCCTTCAGGAGAGTCTATCTCGCTCATCTTTAGGGGCCCCTGATTCACAGGGATCCCTCTGCACTGGCTGTGGGAATAAGAGAACAAATGAAAACAGAGCGACCCCTTTTAACTGGAGCCAAGAGGTTGCAATTCAAGAATCACAGAAGTGAACAGAGAGGCTGAGACAGGAAGAGTGCATGTTCAGTCCCAGTCTGTGCAGCATAGTGACTTAGGCAGACCATGTCTCACAATAACCAACAAACAAAAAGAGATAAGAAAACCCCAAATTTATTCTTGTGTCCTCAGCCCCAATGCGGTCCTCTTACGCAGTCCACTTTGTGACTCCAGCAGTCCACTTTGTGACTCTTGTGTGTTCAAATAGCACTACAAGCAGCCTTATGTATGTGCCTTAATGCTCTTCACAAGGATAAATGTTTACAATGAAATTTCTGGTATTTCTTTTAAGTAATACCAGCTTGTTTTTCAGTAAAATTTTGTACAAATGTGTACTCCTTTCGGTGGTGAGGGAAAGAAACAAGTGTTTCCTGTCCCGCGGGAGCAGAGTTGGAGGCACACATTTGGGGACCAGGAGATTTGGTGGAGACATGCCCAGAATGCACGGCCAACGGGCTGTGAGGGTGAGATCCGAGAAGCGAGCCGACGCAAACCCCGCAGGAGGGCACACAAGTTGTCACTCTAATCATAAGTGAACAGCTGGAATTCTGTTCTACCTGAGATCCTGTTGCCATCACTTTCTTTGTGCTGGAACAAAGTACAATTGGCATCATTTAATAAATTAGAAGAAATGAGATAAAATAAAAACCTTCATTCTAAGTGTATAGTCCAGAGAAATCCCTGAACTGAGATGCTAGGAAGACTATAGAAGGTTGGTGTTAATGGTGGTGCCTGCTGGACTTCAATGACTGTTTCTCTGACTCTGAGTGAAGTTAACATCCCTCAACATACAAGCTGGCTGTGTCTTTTGCCCACTCTATGGTGATAGGTTTTGTCGTAGGATTTTATACATTCTGGTTATGTCGCTGAGGCTGGCCAGCCACTAGTCAGGCCCACTTTCCCATCTCCCTGGCATGCTGCTAAGTATTTCCATCTCTGTCTGCATCTGGGTCAGGCTGTTTCCTTGGAGAACAGAATCTGAGCCCTGCGGCATGATTCTCTGGCCTGTGTAAGGAAAGCCTCGATACGCTGCCCCCTTCTCTCCTGTCCTTCTGCTAGTTGGCTACTAACCACGAGGAGACCTTGGCAGCCAAGGACAGCTGGGCCTCTTGGCCTAGAGCCTGGCTTGCTGTGCACAGGGAGGCTGTCTCAAGCCCACAGCCTGGAACTTACTCGGGTGAGGATTTGCTTCTGAGTTGGAGAGACTTATCAGTCAGAAAGTCGGAGTTATGTCTTCATGGAGAATGACAGGAAAGGGAGTGAAGGTGTGGTGAGCAGCAAGCCATGTGACTGTCCCTTGGGCTTGCACAGAGGATGTCTGTGTGCCCTGCATGCTGCAGAGCACAGCTGAGTGCTTGCATACCGCAGTTTACCTGTAGACAGGAGTTTTGAGAACAATCAGTCTAAGCCCCTTTCCCCAGACACTGAGAGGATAGATCTGATCTTGGAACCAGGCATTTGTGAGTTTTAATTAACACACACTAAAAACACCCATTAAAGCACTACATAAATGCAGGCCATTGGTGGAACTCCAAATCTTCTTTGCAGTCTTCACCTCCAGTTGTCCTCCTTCCTGTCCAAGGCCACTGATGATATGCTTTTTATTACAATAACTTAGTTTCTCCTCCTGTAGAATTTGATATACAGAAGCAAGGGGGTCATTCTTTTCTATCTGGCTTCTTCCTGCTGCAAATCAGTACCAGAAACTTGTTAATTTTATTGATGGGTAATATGTTCATGCCTAGCTATCTGCACCATGTGCCTATTCATGCACTTGTTGATGCATGCTAGGAAAGTTTGGGCTATTGCTATCAAAGTTGCCATGAGCATTTGCAGGTATCTATATATACTGTCACATGGAAATTTTCACTCACTTGGGTACATACCTATGCGTGAAGTTGTGATACTATGTGGTATCAACTTAATTTTAAAAGAACTGCCAAATCACTTTCCAAACTAGGTATACAAGTGCACAGTCTGCACAGGCATACATAGAACTTTCAGTTACTCCACATCCTAGCCTCAGTTAGTCTTTTCCATTTCAGCCCTTCAGTTAACTACACAGTGGAATCTCAAAGTCATTCTGACTTTGGTTTCTCTCTGACTAAAGATGTTGGCTGTGTTTCTGGGCACTTGTACATCTTCTTTTGTGAGGTATCTGTTCAGTCTTTCACCTATTTTTATTCATTTATTTTCTTTTTAGTAAATTTTGAAGTTTTCTACAATTTTTTTGAGACACTGTCTCACAACCTTTCCCTACTAGCCCTAAATTTGCAGCGGTCCTGCTTCAGCCTACCAAGCAGCTGGGATCACTGCCTGTGAGCCCTGGCACCTGATCTTCTGGACACAATCCTCTGTCTACTGTATTACTGCCATTTTATCTCAGTCTGTGTCCTGCTTTTCAGTGCTCTTAATGGTTTATGTCTAGGGTGAGTTGCACCTCCAGATCCAAGTACTGAAATCCTAATGTGTGAAGGAGGTCAGCCTGGCAGAACGTGAAGGCGCCCTGTTAGGGGCTGCTGAGTGAAGATGAGACCAGAGAGCAGCTCCGGTCCCATCTACTGCCATTACTATAGAGGAGTTCAGGCCAGGTGAGGTGACTTGAAGGAGCCATGTGCCCAGAGGACGCACTGAAGGCAGGCTCACTGAAAAGGCAGCAACTTGCTGGCCTTGGTGAGGGAGGGACAGGAGAATCAAAGTTGACCTGTGCCTTGATCTTGACCTCCCTGCTCCACAGCTTTGATGATATAAGTATCTGTTGCTTTAAACCCAGTTTGTGGTATTTTTTCACTCTGTTCTGACCTTCTATTCTAGGGCCTTTCCAAGTGTTTATACTTTTCTTTAAAATTTTATTGAGAAACAAATAGCAATGAGACAGTTTAAAAATAGGTCATTAGGACAGTTAATACATTGAATATTGTTGTCTTTATAGTGGTTATTCATTGTACAAGATGCAGACATGATATCCTGTGCAAACACTATTAGTACAAATCTTTCTTCTTATTGAATTAAGTGAAAGTAGCTGTATATCTATCCTATTTTGCATATACAGATACAAAATGGTCCTTCTTTGTTGAATTCATGTGCCTACAATATTTAAATGGCAATGGAATACCCATCTCTGACAAAACTGAACAAAAAAGGGAATATAAATGTGAGAATACTTCTGGTGCTTTAAGGCAAAGAAAAGATAATTTTTTTCTTCTGTTGGTCACATGTAAGCACAGAAAATTATTACTGCATTTGTAAATGAGAAAGTGATTTCAATTTTGATGGAATCCATCTTATCACCCTCTCCTTTGAATGTGTACCTAGGTCTGCTTTGTGGCTCTCTGATCTGTTGCACTGATTAGATCCAGATGTCAGTTCACACAAATCTCACAGGTTATTCTAGTGCATAGCCAGGGTTTGCACTCTGTCTTAGTTACTCTTCTCTCATTGCTGGGATAAGTACCAGACACTTAAGCTTAGGGAAGGAAAGGTTTATTTAGCTCACTATTACTGGAGGTTTCAAGACGCTGGAAGAGAAGCTGGGGCGCTGCTGTGTCCAGGATGAGCCTCTCCACATCTCTGAGAAAGCTCAGTTTACGGGTTTGCACTTCTTTGGCCCTGCCCCTTGGGCCCCACCCTGATCCTCTGGCCCCACCCCCCAGGCCCTGCTCCCATCATCTGGCCTTGCCCCTCAAGCCACTCATTGCTCTTGCAACCCCATCTGCCCCATAACTTACATGAGGCTTTGAGGAGACAACTAGACAGAAACCATAACACTCTCCTTAGGACATGTTCTCCAGGACTCCACCTCTTCACTTCTGAAGGAGCTTGGTAACACGTTGCTACCTTTCTGAACACCTTAGAAACTAACAGAATAGAGGATTTTCAAGAATCTTAGAGTTATCTCCCAACCTTGGCATGGGAAGCCATGCAGAATTTATGGTTGCTGTGATTGTCAAGGGGTTCTCCAGGACAGAAAGGTTGCCTTCCTCAGCTGCATCTGCTCCATGACATTAGTCTCCATTCCTAAGTATCCATGGGACTGAGTTCTCTCGAGACAGGCTAAAGCAAGTATGCTTGGAAAGATTTCTCCCACTTAATGTGAGAGGAGGAACAAGCTATGTTTTCAGGTTGGCAGGAGATGAGTGGGCCCAGCGCTCACCACAGAGCCACTAGTCAGTGGGCGTGGCATCTACAGGGCCTGCAGCAGGCACCAAGGTGCTCTCCATGCTGGCCTTTTGGATGAACCTGTGAAGGAAACAGGACAAGCAGGCCTAGAAAACAGCATAGAATGAAACTTGCAAAGCCTCTGGGAGGCATGTGAGTTAAGAGCAGAATCTTTGGAGTTAGGTTCATCTCCTGACCCTATTTGACAGGAATGACCTTGGGAATGTTATGTTAAGATAGGTAACACATAGAGCACTGTTGCAAGTGCTCACATGAGCAAGGAATTCCCTGCTGTAGTGTCCCTTTGTAGCTGGTAATTCTACCCTTGGAAGGCAAGGACTGCATCTTATTCAGGATGTTAGTTCACAGCGTAGAAATTTGGGCACCAACTCCATAACTGTTGATGAATGAGTGACACAGCACTTAGCATTACACTCTGAACGTGAGCCCCATGCTAGCAATGACAGGTACCCATATTTACAATAAGTAGAAAACATGGTGAGGAACCCATTGTTGTATTGATTTTTATTTCAACCCAAGAAGGATGACACCCTTGCAGTCAGCTCATTCCACATGATGACAAAAGCTATTTGTTATAAAACCAAAAGATGCAGTTAGGCTCCATGCATTTGGTGCAGGTGAATTAACTGTGGTACACACCTGGGGAGAGCCGTGGCTCCAGCTGCGCCACCTGCAAATTCTGTGGCAGTGCTTGCAGTGGTCAGTTCTTACCTCAGAAGTCATTTCCTTCAACAGTGCACGGTTCCATGGATGGCAGAACACTCATGGGTGTTTCTGAAATAGAATTATCTCTGCCCCTTGGTTGTCTCCATCACAGAACCGCATGAGGGCAGATACTGAAGCTTCTTCTCTAACACATGGACAGTACTGCTCTCGCCTCCATGGTCCTTAAAAACACTTAGAGAAAATAACCTATACCAGAAGAGAATTAGAAAGTACGCTGCTGGGATGAACATCTCGGGGTTCAGAGGCCTCAGTGCTTGGGCGGTCTTAGCTCGAGCTCTATAATTATTGATTAACTCTTAAATATTGAGGCCAAAGGAAGAGTTGAGAGAGTTGGTCTATCTACTTTGCTTTTAAGGCCACCTTAGTGTGTGTGTGTGTGTGTGTGTGTATGCACACAAGTGTGTATTTTCTGACAAATCATACCAGCAGTGGAGAGGAAACTGAAATATCAACATTCCATATGTTTCTTTTTTTATTGATTTTGTTGAGAAACAATAATGAATTTCAAAATAGATTAGTAGGACAGCTATAATAATTAATACATTGCACACTGCTGTCTTCATAGTAGTTATTCATAGTATAAGATGCAAACATGATATCCTGACCAAACACTATTATCTTTCTTCTCACTGAATCAAGAGAAAGTAGCTATATATCTATCTTATTTTGTACATACAGATACAAAATGGTCCTTCATTTATATCCCCCGTTTTTGTTTAGTTTGTCAGAGGTGGGTGTTCCGTTGCTGTTTAAATATTGTAGGTACATGAATTCAGCAAAATAATTCAATATAGTCCAGTAGTCCATAATAGTAGTGTGTTACCCACAGGACTGGCAATGTCAGAAGTTGTTGACTTGAGCCCTTTACAGCTCAGTGTATTAATATGGCTTTATTTCTTCATACCACATTTTTATATCTTTCTATTGGATAGTTAAGACCAAGATAAAACAAGTCCTATATAACAAGAAATTTAGCTTTTGTATCTGCCAGGGTCAATCAAGTTCCCTTAGGATTCATGCTGAAACCCTATAGTACATAGTGGGGTTAAGCTCAACTGTCTGCTATAGGTAATAATATCATTAAACTTCTCTTCTGGAGGGTTAAAAAATTAAGTTTGAAGACCAAAAATTAGAGAAAAAAGGGCTGCAAGGACAACCAACATTTTGGCCATAGCCCTTGAAGATCAGTGAGGACTCGAGACATAGGAGAACCTATACTGTAGCATCCTGTAACTCAGTGATGTCCCAAATTTTCCAATCAAGGTGAATTATGGGGCCACAGAGGAAAGGGATCAGTCATGTAGAGTGTGCCTAGGGAGAGTCATTTGGAGAGAATATTCTCTCAGACCTTCACATAGAGCAAATTGGCCGAGCAAATGGTTGACACTGACAAATGATCTCCATTCATTTCTAAGCATTAAATATGGGAAGATCAGCAGTGCGAGATAGGCCAGGAAGTCAAACTTGAATCCAGTAACTGGTGGTCTAGAATTTGTCCACCAAGTTAATGTTTTTGGTGGTGGACTTGACCCACAGGCTGAGTGCAGGCAGATGGTGAAGATGCCTGGGCAGAACCTACAGGGGTTTAAAGGCGGAGGGAAGAATTTAGTGAATGCCTGGAGCTGTCTTCACCCCTCCGCTTCCCTCCTCAGCGCCCATCCCCCAGCTCTGCTTTCTCAGACAGGCTCTGCATCAGAAATCCCTGCTCTTGTGCACAGCAAGCTTCAGATATTGAGATACTGTATTAAAATAAAAGTACGTTAAATGGGGAATCAGTTTTATTGAAATCTGCGGGTACTTTTTAATCACTGTACCACTGAATTCAAAAAAGGAATAAGGTTTACAGAAAATTCTTGTTTTAGATCCTGATTTTGCAAGATTTTAAAGTTGGAAAATTACCTAGAGACTCACACTTTGTACTGACACAAATACTGAAAATGAGCTGCTTCCAGAGGAGAAAGCTTAAGGCCTTCCGGAGTGATCAAAGACTCTTTCAATTATTGTTCCCAAATGCTATTTCACCCTCATGCTGCCAATCTTAAAAAAAAAATCAGTCAGAGAGAGACTCGTTGAAGAATATTGGTATATATTTGAAAATAGGACAGCAATGCAACAGGAATAGCTTGGCCCTGTACTGGATGTGCACACTTGGGGTGAACCACAGGCATGAGCCCAGGCTGGAGGCATGGGAAGAGCTCGATGGGAAGGATTTTGTTAGCAATTTTGAAGAAATCGTCCTTGCTCACAGTGGTTAGAAGCAAGAGTGGTGCCAGCTCGAGGAGGAACTGGAAAATGGCTGGCAGATGCATTTGCAGATGTCCTTTGGCACAGACTGAAGATTCTGTGGGTCTTGGTAGGAGATTCTGATTCTGCTAGTGTTTTGTGACGATTACCATTAGGCAGGTGTGCATAAGAACTTACTCTTCATGACCCCTCAGTTTTATTTAATTGTTTCATTTTGGGTTTGACATAAGCAACTCTGTTTTGACTCTGAGGACAACGTCCTCATTTCTTTCACAATACCACGTGTGCTTCATGCTTTCCAAATGCTAGCCACCTCCAGCCTGAGAGCTGAGCAGACTAATGCACCTGCTGAGGCAGAGTACAGTGGCCAGGGTTCAATGCTTGCTTTTTTCAGATGCTGGAAAATACGTAACTTGAGAAGTTCTAAAGAATGAGTTCTTCTGCAACCTGCCTAGCAGTAGCTATTGCAAAAGACTTGAAGAATCAGAATCTTGAACTGAGACCCACAGAATCTTGAGTTTGTTTTTGCTTGGCTGGTCAGGACCTTCAAGACCAAATTAAAGGTCGCATCCATGAATTGCACAGCTGTGGGGAATGAACAAACCTCTACTCTTCCTTAATGTGTCTTAATACTTCTTTTGCTTTTACTTTCTGCCTCATTGTAACCCTTTGCTTCTATTTTATAATTATTGTATTTTATAAATTCTGGTTATAAACCACTTTAAATATTTTTAAATGCAGGGGCAGGCAGCACTGTGTAAATAACAGATGCTTTAAGTAGACTGGAGGGGATGTCAGAAAAGTTACTAAGTGACCTGGTGCTGTGTAGTAGGTGATTCCAGCCCTAGCAAGTGAGCAAAGCCATAGTGTTAGTGTTCAGAAATCCATCCCTCATCAGAGGAGAGCTGGAGCTGAGGGGCTAAAGGGCAGCTGGCACAGTGGGGCCTGGGAACACCTTTTTCACTCATCAGGCTGGTGGGTGTGAGCCACAGAGAGTTGGCTTGTTTGTGCTTCCTTCCCTGTGCTGATCCCCAGGGCCTGGCCTCTGCTAGATGGTCTCAGGACAGCAAGGAGACAGGTGACACTGGATAAACACAGTTTTCATCTATGCCCATGTCATTTTTCCTAATGAACTTTTACACAAAGTAAATTACATAGACGAAGTTGGATTTAACGGATGGAGGAACAGATTCCACTCATTTATGGGAGAAATAACAATGAAGTATTGTGTAGGAAGCAAAAGACAGAGATGGAAATGGTTTGTAGCCAATTGAAATCCACCCACAAGGGGTAAATAAAGGCTAACATATCTCTCATGAAGAAATTGGCTATGAGTATTTACTGAGTGCCAACCTGACGAGCAAAGGAGACTCCATTTTCCTCAGTAACTCCTTCTTAGAGATCACCTAAGTCTATGTAAACTGTCAATCAACTCACGCCATCACCCCCTCCCTTTGCTCATAAAGATAAGAACAAATAGTAAAAACAAATTGGGAAGTAAAGGAAGTGTTAAACCATAATGCCCCATGATGAGCAGATGGTCAACAGAGTCTGGGAAATGTGACCCTCCAGCACTCTTGTAAAATTGCTGAGAAAGAGTAATATAGTGATGTGGTTACTATGGAAACTGGAGAAGTGCATAACCTGGAGGCAAGACCAACTGGACACTGACAGTCTGTGAGTCCTGACTCAAAGCTTCAGGGCCTTGGTTGCTGGCTTGCAGTAAAGGGCTCTTTGTTACTATGCATTTGGTCTCTCTTGTAGGTGCTTTTCCTTGCTGACAATGCCCTTATGACCTACTTGCATAAGGAAGCATCAGTAGAGCATTACATTTCAGGGAGGAGTTGTTTCAAATGCACAAGCCAAGATGATGGGGTGGTGGCACACTCTTCTATGACATCATCTGGGGGGGATTCTGCAGATCTGCTTAATAAATTCATTCAGTCCATTCCCCGCTTCTCTATCCTGAGGTATGTCTTGGAATCTGTGCAACTAAAAGCTACTTAAAGGTCACAAAGTAGGACCACTAGCCTGGGATTCCCATGGCATTACACATAAGGGAAAGCTGCTAGGACCTGAAGAAGTTGCAGCGATAGCTTTGCTTTGTGAAGGATAGAAGGATTTGCTGATATAAAGATGGGGAAATTAAAATCCATTAGGAAAGTTCTAGCCTTTGCTTCCTTTTTTGTGTTAAAGGTCATGGAACCATACAATTCAGCCTGAAACGAGGATACAGGGTCCAAAAGTCGCCACTTGCTGCCTTATTTGGCTTTCTGACTTTCCCACGTGAGCTTTCTCAAGCTAGCCAGGCTGCCTGGTTCTGGTTCTGGTTCTCCAAGTGCTAGCTCTTTCTGACTTTGAAACTATGAGTCCTGCCACTGCTTCTAACCATTTCTGGGGCTCTTCCTCTCATTCTTGAGTAGGATGGACCAGCAAGTGAAAAATGCAGAAGAGAAGGAAGGGGAGGAGGGAGAAATAATCTGCCTGCCATTTGTTGGGTCAGGCAGGGAGCATCTCAGACTTGGACCCAGCATGCACCAAGCACTTCCTCTGTGGCAGAGGTTCTGCCAGGTGAGCCCCAGGTCTTCTGACCAAAGGCACACAGAAATCCCAGGGCTACCTTGTCACCACCGGACTGTCACCAGGGAAATCAAACATTAAAAATCAATGGTATGTAATAGTTCACATCTTAAAACGATTAATAATAAAACCATTTTCTTTTCAAACACCATAGGCTCTTAATTTTAGGACAACATGGAAAGAACTTTCTACTGCATTTCAGGACAAAGAGAAAAATTGGACATCGTTAGGCTGTGTTCAGTGTACGCCACAAAATCTTAATGGCATTCGACTGTTCATTCAGACGTGGCTCTGGGTGGATGAATATTCACAGTTCATTGATGAGTTCCGCACCCTCTTTTGCAGATAAGTGCTATGTACTTTCCTTAATTATACTCTGAATAAAATAAGATATGTAGCAGAAGAGAATGCACTATGAATTTCTATTCATTCTCAACCCCTCTTCTAATTACACAAAGCATCTTTCATATAAGAAATCCAGAGACAATTTTCTGCTTGAGAATGAGCTCAGACTTTCTTTTGCAAGTCAATAGCACAGGCCTTGTTAGGCAGAGACATTGCATAACAATACATTTCTTTACTCCTTGCCTGAGAAATTCTGAGTCTCCTATCAACTTCAAGTACTTAATAGGAAGCTGATTTCTTTGGAAGAGACTTCTGAGTTGTGGGGAGACACCAAGAATGGGAAAAAACTTAGGCCAGAAAATAGAAGAGGCCTCATGGGAGTTGGAACACATAGGAAAATCATCTAGGAAAAAACTCCTCTAATATCCCATTGATCAGCAGAAGTAGGAAAAGTTCCAGTTTCTGTAACTTCCATTCCTGTTCCATGGTTGCCATTTTGGTACAGGAAATGAAATTTCTGGGAGTCATGGAGCCAGGAAAGTGGTCTGTGAGGAAAATGACAGAACACCCTCCTCTAAGCAGCAGCCATGTGGAGGTGAGAGACGGACACGAAATAAGATCCACATGGGAACTCAAAGGAGAGCGGTGCAGTAACAGAGCCTGGCAAGGGCAGGGGTTAGGAAGCTAGGACTGTAATAACCAAGCCACCTTAAACTCACCCACGTTTGACCCCTACCACCCCCCACCCCCCACCCCCCACCCCCGTCCAAGACTCCCTG
>PVKA01002327.1:92966-127401 GCA_004027165.1 Ctenomys sociabilis | reverse complement strand
TCTGCTGAAATCTAAAGAAAAGCACAAGTTTGTCTGCTCCTTACAAGACACTGCCTGTGGTGGAGGCTCAGTACGTATTTACTGAGCGCACCAAAGCCTCAGCCCAGCAGCATCACCTGAAAGTCACTCTGCCCTAAGAATTCACTCCCCCTGCAGGGGCCTGGGCCAGCTGAAACAGTCCTGGAAAGTCCTCCCTCCCAGGTCCCAGGTCCTTTTGCAGGGGAA
Organism: Ctenomys sociabilis; assembly: GCA_004027165.1. Lineage (NCBI taxonomy): Eukaryota > Metazoa > Chordata > Mammalia > Rodentia > Ctenomyidae > Ctenomys > Ctenomys sociabilis. Next base: position 127,176 of record PVKA01002327.1, on the reverse strand, counting down.
CAGGGCTAAAATTCAAACATAGCCCCTGTTTTATTTGCTGCAGCTGCGGGGTGTGTGTGTGTAGAGAGAGAGAGACTATGAAGGCGAGGACAGGGGCAGGTGTTGCTGGGAACAGGGCTAAAATTCAAACATAGCCCCTGTTTTATTTGCTGCAGCTGTGGTGTGTGTGTGTGTGTGTGTGTGTGCGTGTGCGTGTGTGTGCGTGTGCGTGCGTGTGCGTGTGCGTGCGTGCGCACAGGTGTGTAGAGACTATGGAGGAGAGGACAGGGGTAGGTGTTGCTGCAGTACCAGAGAAAGCTTGGAATCCCTGGCTCTGGACCCAGCCCCAGTCACCCTCTCTTCTGCATTATTTGTCTCTATTTTTTTTATTATTTATTTTTATATTTTTTATTAAATTTCTTGAGAAACAGATAGCAATGAGACAGTTTCAAAACCGATTAGTAGGGCAGTTTCAATAATTAATACATTGCATATTGTTGTCTTCGAAGTAGTTATTCATAGTACAAGATGCAGGCAATTCATCTCTAAAAGAATGTTACTTTCTGGGGCTACTGAGGACTGATCCTAGGTCCTTCATCTGGAGCTACCACCCTACGCCTCTTGAGCATTTTAAGTTTTGAGGCAGGGTTCTCTACATTGCACAGGATAGGCTCAGATTTACAAGCCCCTGCCTCAGCTTCCCAGAGTGGCGCTGGTATCACAGGTGTGACCTGGCTGGCGGCCTGCCCGTTAAACACATCTGAGGCAATGTGGCACTGTGGCAAACGTGACTGCGTATGTTGTCCTTGTCCTGCACTAGACCTCCTGGACTCAAAGTTGGGTTGAGGCCCTTATGGAGAGAACCCCTCCTAAATTACACTGCTCCTCAGGGCCACGGTCTCATCGGCAGAATGAGGACAACGGTATCAGCTCCCTCATGGGCTGCTGTGCCAGTGACACGGGTAAACTCATGCCCACGCCTGTGAGCTGCTAGTGCGTCTCTAGGCCTCCGATTCCATTCCCCTGAGATGAAGACGGACCACCTGGTGATTTCCTGGGTGGTGCTCAGGGGGCAGAAACAGGCAGAGCCCTGTGTACACACTGGGGGTGCGGTGGGGGCCAGAGGCCAGAGCCCTTTGGCCAAGGTGCTCTGGACAAGGCTGGAGTGGGTTGGAACCCCAGCCCCATGCCTTGCTTCCTGAGTGCTTGGGCAGTCTCTGCCTTGAGCCTTGGTTTTCCCATGTAGAAAGGGCAGATTCTGAATCTCTCCCTTCTCCTTCTGCTATGGACTGTGGTCCCAGCACCTGGGTTCAAATCCCTGCCTGGCAGTTGAGAGCCAGTTGACTCTGGCCAAGTAGTCAGTGCAGGTCTGTGGCCCTGGTTCTGGTTCTGCCCCAGGAGGAAGTAGGAGCAGCGAGGATGGAATGAGACAGAGCTATGGGCTTGGTCTCAGCTGGCTGTCCAAGAGAGGGTTTAGGCCTCGCGATTTCTCTAGAAATCCTTGTGATTGCTGCCCCTGTATCAGGGCTCACAAGAATGGCAAGGTCTGAGCAGCGAGGTCAGGGCAGGTCTGCAGGGTTAGCAGAGCATCCTGGAGCCTGTCTGATGGGGGCCTATCTGATGGCACTGGTGGGTGACCCGCGGGGCCTGCAGGCTGGGTCCGAGGGGTCGTTAGCCGCATACTGCCCAAGCCTCCCTGCGAGGTAGCTGCTCCTGCTGGCTGTGCTCCCACCTGGCTCCTCACAGCCTCCATGGAATCCACCTCTAGAGGAGCAGGGCTGTAACCCTTTGCACACTGGGGGCGACCATGCGTGGGGTCTTACAGTAGAAGGGGAGCTGCAGGGCATCACAATAATATTAATTTAAAAGTAAATTATTAGTATGTCATTCTAGGATAGATATCTCTGAGGGTAGTAGAATGGAAGTAGAAGCTGACAAAAGGAGTGGAATTTTCCAACTAAGAACCTGTTTTTCTAATTTTTTTTTCAAATTTTTCTTTAATGTGTGATTATCCTGATGTGTGATTATGCTATTTAAGTATTTTAAATAGAAATATTTTGTAAGTGTGAAAGAAATGTTACATTCTGATATGTCAATAACAACAGTACGTATTATGTTCCAGTTTGGAACCATTTCAACTTATGACACACAAAACCCAGGTTTCAGCTTTAAGAGGTGCCCAGCATGGAGCATGGGCACAGTCTTTGGGCAGCACTGACCTTTACCTTTTTCTCATCTTCTGGGCAATAGCTCAGGTCCTTGTTGGGGGTTCCTACTGTCGAGGAGCCAGTGTGTGGTAGGTGTCGGACAAGTGCGGCCGGGCCTCTGCAATCAGTCACAGCTTCCCCATGCACGGTCCTGCGTTCTGGAATTCAGTCAGTCACAGATAGGAATTACCCTAAAAGTTGTTTTGCTTGTACATGTACAGACATTTTTCTTTTCATTATCCCCAAGTCAGCGGTGCCAAAGCTATGGCATATATGTCATCTGTTTGTCTTTTAAGACAAAGTTTGGTTATTGCATAATTTTTTAACCGACCCTCAGTGTTCAAGTTTAACTGCAATGCTGGCCTTTTATGATGGTTAAGTGGGCTTTGCATTCAATTTGGGCACTCAGCTCTACAAGGCTCACCATGTCTGCTGCGATATGGGTAACAGCGGCTAGATAGCATTCATGCTTATTGGGTAGTGTAAGTAATCCAGAGATGGTTTAAAGTCTTCTAGCAGCTGTGTGTCAGATAGATGCAAATACTGCAGCATTGTACATAGGGAATGAGAAGTCTCTGGAGTTGGCGTCTTCTGGGGTCAGGAACCAATACTGCAGATCCTGAAGGACAACTTCATTTAAAAAACAAAATGCCAGTTTTGAGAACTGATGATATTTTGAAGAATGATTGATATAACAGGAAATCCCATTAATAAGAGCAGCAGAAAAATTGATCAAATTTTCTCAAAGTAAGTGACATTAGAGCTGACTTTTTTTTTTTTTTTTTTTTTTTGTGGAACTGAGGATTGAACTGAGGCCCTTGCGCTTGCCAGACAAGCGCTTGTTCTATTGAGCAATCTCCCTGGCCCCTGGAGCTCACACTTGAATGGTGAGGGTTTTATCAACATCGTCTCCCAATTTTAAGATGAGCAGCCATGCTGCAGTAACAGCCAGTGCAAAGGCCCTGTGGCAGGAACAAGCCTGGTCTATTGCAGGGATAGAGAGAACATGTTTAGTGACTGAAGCACAGAGAGTCAGAGGAGCAGAGCAAAGCTAGAGAGCCTTGGAGCTGTGGTCTGGGTTCAGAATTTTAAGCACAGTGGCAATAATTTACAGCAGTTCTCATCCTCCACTATTTTGACCTTGTGATTTTGCAGCCCAAGTACTCTTTATTTGAAGGCTGTTGGGATCGCATGGCATGTAGCATCTTCCTTTGCCTCTGCCCAGTAGATGCCAGTAATGTATGTGTGAGCACACACGCACACACACACACACGTGCGTGCGCACACACACATATATATATACATCTTTCCAAAATGGAAGGATATACATACTTTCCAAAATATTTTTATTTTTATCTCTTTAAGGTAATAAAAAGAAAGAAAAAATGTTTTCCAACATTGCCACATACTCTCTAGGGTCCATTATCAGCCTGGTAGGGAATTACTGTGAAGAGGAACATAGGTACAGAAGTGGTCATTGCATGATGTTTTCTCCTAGTATTAGAAACTTTATAAAGTATATTTCCATTTTCCATTGACTTTGTATTACTTATTCCATTTTTCCATACACACACACACACACACACACACAGACACAAAGTGTATAATGACATAAGATTGATACTGTTTCATAGAAATTTTTAATGATCTTTTAAATGGGTTCGTCTAATATATTTTATGTAGTCTTGCATAACTATCATTTTGAGAACTCTTTATTCTCCATCCAGGAGCATACTGCAACTACTCTTGCCTTCTGAATTATGTTCTTTATTTATTTATTTTTGGCAGAACCCAGGGATTGAACTCAGGCCTTTGCACTTGCCAGGGAAGTGCTTATTCTACTGAGCCATCTCCCTGGCCCCTGAATTATGTTCTTTGTTATTTTCTATATGCTACATCTGGGGGTATTAGAATATTTTGAATTTGTATAACTATAAAATATTTTACTTTTAGTTTTCAAAGGTATGTTTGCAAGGGCTAGGGAGATAGCTCAGTTGAATAAGAGCTTGCCTGGCAAGTACAAGGTCCTGAGTTCAATCCCCAGTACTGCAAAAATAAATAAATAAATATATGTTTGTTAACTATAAAATTCAAAGAGGACAGATCTGTTTTGTTTTTTTTTTCCGTTTCTTTCACACACAAGTGTGTCTAGTTTCTTACACACTTGTTTTTTTTTCCAATGCGGAATAAGATGCTATTTAATTTCGTTCTTCCATAGCTAATTTTTTATGTTTTTTTTATTTTTTGGTTTTTGGTTTTTTGTTTTTTTTTTTGTGGAACTAGGGAATGAACTCAGGCCCTTGCACTTGTCAGAGAAGCGCTTATTCCACTGAGCCATCTACCCAGGCTGTATATGTTTTAATGATTTTTTTCTTCATTAACAATTTCATTTTTGCATATCTGGGTATGATTTTATTCAAATTTCTTGTGAAAAAGGCTCATTTTTCTTGGAAATGTGGTGTCATAAGTTTAACTAAATTCAGAAGTTTTAAATCTTTAAATGTTTATTGCCTACCACTTTCTACTTGAGAATTCTAATTAAATGAATATAAGTTTCTTGATTTTGACACAGAGTGAACTATTACATGACTGATCAGTAAATTCTTCATTTTTATTTTAGACAATTTTTATTGTTGTATTTATTTAAGTTTGTAAATTATTTATTTATAGTGTGCAATCTAAAAAAAAAAGAAGTGTTACGTTTAGGCTCACATTGCTGGCAGGCCACTCCCTTGTCCTGGCCTAAGGTCAAGCAAACTTCCCCAAACTTAGCATTCATCTAGTTTCTGGATGAGCCTGTGTCCCAGTGACACCTAAGAAGCACAGTGTAAATGGGCTAAGAATCTGGGGAGAACTTTGTTTTGGGCTGTCTTCATCCCCTCCCTATTAGTCTGAGAGGACAAAGGCCCTGGATAGGCACCTGCCATTCTGCTGCTTCGTGAAGTCTTAAAAACTGAAGCCAACATAGAGGAGCATGCAAAAGCCAAGAGGTAGAAAGAAAGGGCCGGGATATATACAGCTCAGTGGCACAGCACCTTCCTGGCAAGGATGAGGTCATGAGTTTGATTCTTAGTAGTGAGGAGGATGAGGACAGAGAGAGAGAGAGAGAGAGAGAGAGAGAGAGAGAGAGAGAGAGAAAGAGACCCTCTGACTTCTTTTGCATCTCAAATCGAGCCATGCTCATGAACTCTTTATTTATAGGAGCTCCAAACTCAGAGTTCCTGAGCCTTCTTGCCAAGAAAGGCCAAAGGGCACCCCAGAATGCAGGCCTGGCCTCTTATGACTGTACTCCACCTGGCCTTTCCCTGCCCACAGGGTATCTTCACCTTTAAATTGCACCAAACTTACCCCCTCTTTTCTATCCTTCCAAAGCTTCATATGACCATTACTTCAGCCAATGCCTTTCACACAACCTGAAAAAGCAGCTATAAAAAGTGATGACACAAGACAAGCTCTTGGGAGGCTGTAAACAGACAGATCGCTATGAATCCAATCTAGTAGTGAGACCCTGAAAACCCTGTAGACCCTTCCCTAAAATACAAAAGAAAAAAAAAGTGATGACAGCCAAGTGGATGCCAGTTATTGAGGAGAGCATGATAGTATCAGAAAAACAAAGCTGCGTGGCACTTTTTTTTTTGAGGGGGTTATATTTTATTTTTATTACAAATTTAATTGATGCAAAATAATTGAACATATTCATAGGATACAGTGTGACAATTTGATCAAACCAAGGTAGTTAGCATTTTCATCTCTTTTGACTTTTTTTAATGTGTTTGGTACAGGACCTCACTACGCAGCTCCAACTCACAGTGGACCTCCAGTTTCAGCCTCCTCAGCGCTGGGATTACAGGCTTGCACTACCACGCTATGGCTCTCAGTCTTGGGGGTGGGGCTGGCACGGCATGTGGTGCCAGGGATCGAACCACAGTCCCAGCGCTTGCCTAAGCAGGCACTTTAGTCCACTGAGCCCATCTATCTCTGTTTAGTATTTAAGAAATTTAAAGTTCGCAAAAGCTGAGAAGCAAATCTTACTGCTTCACCCAAAGGGTGCCTACCAAAAAAAAAAAAAAAAAAAAAAAAAAAGACGACTAACATCTCACAAAAGAAGTACAAAACTTCCTGAGAAAATATCGTAACATTTTATTGAAAGACATTAAATACTAAGTAAATGGAGAGCTGAACCATGTTCATGGATTGGCAGACTCAAGACTTGCAGATGTTAGTTCTCCTTGCATGGATTTATAAATAAATGTAACCCCATAAAAATCTCAGGTTTTTAAAGCCTTTTGCTCCAAAAGTGGTGTGGGTATGAAAAGTAGAAAAGCTAGCCAAGATGTTCTTGGGAAAGAAGGGAAAAAAAGGCAGATTCGTTTTACTGAATATCAATGTTTATCAAAAGACTATAATTACTAGGACTTACCTAAGACAAAAACCATATAACAAAAAAGAAGCACAATGAATTCACCTAAAATAAACTTATAAACACTTTTTCAAAAGAAACTTCAGCAAGAGTTGTTTTAAAAATCCACAAAGTAACAAAAGATATCTGTAATGCATACAAATATGTGACATAGCAATTGTACAAGATCAAATAAAGAACTATAAATCATCAAGAAGAAAAAAAGGGGGGCCGGGGAGATGGTTCAGTGGAATAAGTTCTTCCCTGGCAAGCACAAGGGCCTGAGTTCAATCCCCGGTTCCACAAAAAAAAAAAAAAAAAAAAAAATTAAAAAGTAGTAAAAGGTAAGTTTCATATGTCCAATAATCAGATGAAAAAGTGCTGTGGAAGCCTGTGAAAGATTACTAGCTCTCTCGGGTAGGCCACCTTCTGTTGCTATAAAAAAATGCCTTAAGTAAAGACTGAGTAAAGAGGGGGCTACTTAGCTTACATATTTGCAAGCTGGGAGTCCAAGACTGGGTGGATCTATTGCTCTGTCCTGGTGAGACACGTCACAGTGGGAATACGTGAGGAAGGCATCTCATGGCTCCACAGGGCCCAGGCCTAACAACTTGCCTTCCAGAGAACTAAATCCCTCTGCAAGAATGACACTGACTTCTTTTAAGGCTGATGCTCACATGACCTAATTACCTCTTAGAGACTCTGCCACTTTCCTTTTGTCACTCTGAAAATCAAACTCCCAACACACAAACCCACTGTGCTTAAATGTCCCCCAAAGCCTCATGTGCTCCCAGGCGTGGCTTTTGGGAGTGGCTGGATCATGGGTGTGTGACATGGGATAAAGGCATGGTAGCTGCATTAATTCACTGACCCTTGCAGCGTACTTCTGGATAATGGGAAGGGCCATTCCGAGTGTGGATGGCAACAGTCCAATAGGCTTATAGCCTAGGTGGGATAAAGGGAAAGTAAGGCTTTCTCCTCACTGGCTGCTGCTTACCCTGCCATGGACTGTCCCTCCTCTGCCATGCTCCTGTTATGCTGCACTGCTTTGAAGCCAGCTGACTATGGGCTTGTCTCAGTTACTTTTTACTCGTTGCTGGGACAAATACTCGACACCCAAAATGAAGGGACGAAAGATTTATTTAGCTTACAGTTACTATAGGGTTCAGTCTATGTTCCACTGGCTCCAAGGCAAATAACAGCAGTTCATGGAGATCAGAGCTCCTTCAAAGCGGTGCAGCTGCGAAGGTCAAGCTTCTCTGAAGACTGGGACTTCTCCACGGAAGCGGGAAACCAGGCAGGGTCGCAGGAAGCCTTTCTCAATTCCTGGGCCCTGCCCACCTGCAGGGCTGGGCCGCCAGGCTGAGAACTGCTGATTCAGCCAAGTTGACACAATGTATCAACTAACACAGGGCTGAAACCTCTACAAACTATAAGCTAAAAAAAAACCTTTCCTCCTTATACTTGTGGATCTTGGGCATTTTTTCTCAGCAATAAGAAAGTAAGACAGTTTGTAAAATCAATAATAGGAGGTTCCTCAAAAAACTAAAGCTAGAACTACCTTATGATCCATCTAGCCTGCCTATAGTTAGTTCCTATGTTGGAAACTACTCTCCAATATATTGCTAGGGGTATACACAGAAGAAATGGAATTAGTACGTCAAAGAAGTACTTGTACTCTTGCAATGGCAAGCAAAAGCAAGATTTGGAGGCAGATTTATTTATCTACACTGATGGGCACTGATCTGGGTTATTCCCAAAACAGCAAGCCCTGATTTCTGGCGGTCTAGGACTTTTATGGGATAAACAAGCAGGAAATACAGGGGCAGAATGGCTCTTCAGTTGGGGATTGGTTTGTGCAACATACATCATAGTGACCAGCTAGGAATCATAGTTCAAGCTGTTTCTAAAAGACAGGAGCAAAACTGAAGTATACTGGCTGGGGAGCATTTTCTGCTATACTCTCACCACCCCTGTAACAGCATTTATGTTTATTTATTTATTTTTTTGTGGAACCGGGGATTGAACTCAGGCCCTTGCGCTTGCCAGGAAAGCATTTATTCCACTGAGCCATCTCCCCAGTGCATCATTTATAAGAGGGAAAAAAAAAAAAAAACCATCAGTGGATGAATGGATAAAGAAAATGTGGTACATATACACAATGAAAATGATATCCTGTCACATATGAACATGAATGGAATTGGAGGCCTTCACAGTAAGGGAAATAAGGTTCACACACAAATATTTCATGTCCTCACTAATGTATGGATAATAAAAAAGGATTTTGTTTTGCGGAAGCAGTGACTGAACTTGCCAGGGAAGTGCTTATTCTACTGAGCCATCTCCCTGGCCCCCTGTTGTTTGTTTTGAGACTGGAGTTAGACTACTAACTCACTTTGTAGTTAAGGCTGGCCTCAAACTCATACAATCCTCCTCTGTTAGCTTCCTGAGTGTTGGGATTATAGGCACTTACCACAAGTCCTGGCCAAAAAAAATTGATTTTATAGAAGTAAGGAGTAGAGCAGTGGTCACTAGAGGGTGAGAAGGAGGGAGAGAAAAGATTGATGAAAAAGGGGCAAGAAAGATGGATGAGCATGTTCAAAGCAAAAGGGAATATTCTGAGGGATTAACAGCAATATCTTTTACTGTAATGCAATTTTAAAAAATTTTAAAACCTTACTATTTGATCATCCCTTATGTATGCTCTTTTGTACTCCACAGCAATCAAGGCATGTAATTATTTTTCCTTTTATCAGCTTTTATTTTTCATCAGTACGTGCCCACACTACATAATGGTTTCATCTCATGGAGAGCTGGCCCCTGCACATCTTGATTCTCCGTGCATCCCTTTCCCCACTCCTCTCCCCTGCTCCATCCGGCTTCTCATCCTTTTCCCACAGGCCAAAAATCATTCTCCCTAGTTCCTATTCTCTGTCTTCCGCTTTGCTCTTTACAGCTTGGGCTTCTCATATAAAAGAAAACTTGGGGCTGAGGAGATAGCTCAGCTCTCTGCCTGCCCTACAAGCACAAGGACCCAGGTTTGACCGCTGGTACTGCATGCTGTGCCAGCCCTGAAACCCCTGTACTAAATAAATAAAATAAATAAACAAATGATTTTAAAAAGTAAAGAAAGTGCATAGTATTTAAATTTGTGTGTCTGACTTATTTCATAATATTATGGCCTCAAGGTGTATCCTTCTCCCTACAAATCCATCCATCTTCCTATAACCGGCTTAAATTTATTCTTCTCTGTGTCACAGCAGCGCTCTGTTGTGTGGTTATTAAAAATCCATGTATCTGTTGATGGACATACACAGTAAATAGGCTGCTCCTGGGACTTAGCCACTGTGAATGGTGCTGCTATGGAGGAGAGGCGCCTGCAGAGCCACGCCGCGCTCCAGCAGGGTAGGTACTACTGTCCTATGCAGGAAGAAACTAATGTCTCAGAAGTGAACTATCCAAGGTCAGACAGCTGCGAAGCGCGGCAGTAGGCCCCCGAATGCAACCTCAGGAGCCCCTCCCGTTGTTGTTCTAGGCTGCTGGGCTCTCGTCCTGCAGATCAGCATGGCATAGCCTAGGGATGTGTCTGACCACAGCTTGGGAGGTTTACCCTGGAAGGAGACTGCCAAGAGACATTCGATACAGTCTTCAAATATTTTATGAGCTGTCATGCAGAAAAAGAATTAGCTCTTTTGTTTTGCTCTTGACAATGGTGCTAGGAGATGCGGAATGGGCTTCAGAAAGGCTGATTAGGGCCTACGAACACAATAAACTTACTGGAAGTAATAGGATCTCTCTCGATGGCTCTCCATTATGCAAACTAAAGGTGGGGCGTTTCATGCCAATCTCTGACAGGAGGACTGGAGGTGAGGGTGCCTTGTAGAAAATTGTTGTCTTGGATAAGAGTTGGGTAAGAACTAGACAAACTGCATCTCATTCAATGCAAAAGTCTTGTTTTGCAACTGCAAATATCAACAGTTCAGGAGTGTGGGAGAGTTACGACCTTCCCCACACTTGCCCCAATTTCATCAGTTCTTCCTGAGCTCTCTTAAATAACATTGTTGGGAAAATAAATCAATACAGAGGTTTTTTGGAAGGGTTGTCTGGTAGTCCCCACTAAAATTCATACTGTGGCTACCCCTTGACTCACCAAACAAATGTATGTATAAAAACCTGTTCTACAACACAAGCACACAATTACACAAAGATATTTATACGAGGATGTTCAACATAGTATATTTTTACCAGCAAAAATTTGCCAACTCAGGCTAGGCATCGTGGCACATTCCTATAGCCACTTGGCAGGCTTAAACAGAAGGATCTTTTGAGCTCAGGAGTGTGAAGATGGCCTCAGTAAGTCTGAAACATGTGTTAAACAAAACCAACAACAAAATCAAACAGTCTATCTTCATTGAAGATAGACTAAATAGCCATGATGATACGGTTAGTTGTTCCTTGTTTATTTATTCTTATAAGGGTTTTTATTTTTGGCAGAACCAGGGATTGAACTCTGGCCCTTGTACTTGCCAAGAAAGTGCTTATTCCACTGAACCATCTCCCCGGCCCTCTTTTTTTTTTTTTTTTTTGAGACAGGGTCTTGCTATGCAGTTTGAGCCAGCCTTGTGCTCACTTTTGTAGCCCCCAGGCTGGTCTTGAACTCATAGTGACCCTCCTGTCTCAAGTTCTGGAGTGCAGAGATTACAGGCATGGACCACCACGCCAGGTTTTGGGGCCTGCATGATGAGGGCACTGCCTGCAAGTCTGGGGATTGAACCTGGGACCTTGTGCTTGCCAGGTAAGTGCTTGTGCCCCTGAGCTATCTCCCCAGCCTCCCTATATACTTTAAAGGGAACACCAATGATTGCAAGCACCACAGATCCTTGTTCTTGTGGACGCCTACCTTTTGGAGGGTACAGCAATGATAGGGAACAACCAAGTATGACCAGTATGGCGGCACATGCCTGAAGTCTCAGCACCCAGGAGGCTGGGGCAGGAGGACAACCTGGGCTATGTAGTGAGTTCAAGATCAGCCTGAACATGGCAGACCCTGTCAGGAAGAAGCTGATTTCTGAGAAGTGGTTAGGCTACTAAACATCACCAGGTTCAGGTTTCTCAGCTCCCCTTTGGAGTTGGAGTCCAGGTTCTTCTCCTCTTAAACTAAGAGTTGTTGAAATGAGCAGAAGGCAGTGGCGAAGTCTATTCAATAAAGTAAAAGTGAAGAGTGAGAAGCAGTCTCTGCAGAGGGAACTTGAACCAAGTAAAGACAAAAAGAGAGTGAGGCACTCGTAGGAAGTTCTGATAGCAAAGCGTTCATGGATTTGATCTTGAGGAAACTCATCAGAACCTCTACCTAAGAGCCAGCCAAATAGCTCAGTGGATTAAAGTGCCTGCAATCAGGTGCAGGGGCTTCAGGTTCAATCCCTGGGCCTGCTATGCTGGCCCTGCCCCCTGGGCATGCTGAGACAGCAATTGAGACTGGGCATGGTGGGGTGTGCCTGTAATCCCAGCTCTTGGGAGGCTGTAAACAGGTGGAATACTACAAATCCGATCTAGTAGTGAGACCCTAAACACCCTGTACACCCTTTCACCCCTCTCAAAAAAAAAAAAAAAAAGACTTCTACCTACAGGTTCTGAAAGGAAGCACCAGGATCCTGTGCCTCAGGCTAAGGTCAGTTCTAGGCCATCCTATTGAAAACCTGCCCAAATTCTCAGGAAGTCCACATGGAAGGCTTTAGGGGCCGTCCTGCCCACATATCTGGGATCTTTTAATTAACAAATTGCCCTACTTTTCCAGCTAGCTTTTGCCATGCCTTAATCTTGTTTCAATGCTGCCCCCCCAAATAAAATAAATAAAATAAAATAAACACATAAGCATACTTGCTAAGCTAATCACACAGCATGATAGAAAGTGGGAAGGGCTGTGAAGAGACGTGGGAGTGCAGAGGAGCAGGTGTAAGCTGCAATGTTAAGTGAAGTCATTGGGGGGTTTGAGCAAAACCTTGCAGTCACTGGCTGGACACCTGCCACTTCCTGTGGTTCTAAGCTGGACAGACTCTTGCAGGTCACTGGTTAGAGGCCTTGCACTCAAGATGCCCAGGAAGGACAGTAGCAATTGTTCATGTTAGTCCTGAAATCAAGAATATTCACAAAAAATGCTGACCAAGGAGGTCTAAAAACATAGCAGTTTGCAAGTGAACAGAGGGAGGGCTTGAGTTGGTAACTATGTTATCTGCATCCCAGAAATAAGTAAAACATTTCATCTGAGGGCAAGATTCCTGCCTGTGCTCCCTGCCCTCCCAGGCTGGAAGCAATGGGTCCATTGTGTTCCCACAGGTTAATCCCAAGGGGGAGGCTCTTTAGCACCCTCTGTATTTGCTAAAATCCCACTGTGCTTTTCCTTCCATATCAGTCAACAACAACATTGGTGTGGTAAGATCCTTCTCTCCAAAGGAAGTTAACCGTGAGCAGCTCCTTTATTGTGGGTGTTGGTCCATATTAGTGCATTTATTTTGAGTCATGATTGCAGATTCCAAAGAGATTAGTTGATCACTTTTCCTGACTCCAAGTAGGCCTTATCTAGTTTCTACTAAAAATGACCTTGACTTCCTCTTCAAGATAACTGATGTTTATTGGAGTCCACTATGCTTTAAATGTTCCCTGCATCACAGAGGTTGATTATTTGCCCATCTGTTACAGTGCAGTTTGTACAATGCCACCATTACCACCACAATAATAGCCATACATTCACTGCTGGGGTCTGCTGTGATAGCTCAGATTAGTTCCTAAGTCAAAGTGGATGTGTGTCACACATCTTGAACACTGGCACTCTGGCACCTTAGGTAGGTGACTGGTGAATTCAATCTCGGCCTTGGCAACTTAGTTCCTTAGCAAGACCCATCTCAAGCTAGAGAGAAGCAGAGAGAGAAGGAGACAAAGAGAGAGACAGAGAGAATCCTTCCACACATAGCCAGAAATTGATGCCTTAAGAGAGGTCACATAAAGTCCTGATTAGGGGGCAAAGGAAGGATTTCACTGGTATTGACAAAGGAGATCAGGGCTAGAGAAGTGGACGTGACATCGCAACAAGACCCTGGTGCACATGCGCAGAACAGGTCCCCAAGCCCCACATGTGTACTTCTCACAAGAATTCAAGCAGGTTTTCTTTTTTTAAAATATGGAATGCTTCACAAATTTGCAGTCGTCCTTGCACAGAGGCCATGCTAATCTTCTCTGTATTGTTCCAATTTTAGTATATGTGCTGCCGAAGCGAGCACTCACACAGGTTTTCGATAGGATGGCCTAGGCCTAAGTTAGCTTGAAGTGCGGGATCCCAGCTCCCCCTCAGCACCTGTGACAGCGCCTGCACTGCTTTCTCCATGATGCTCTTGTCTTGCTTTTTGCTCTTTTACTTAGCCCAACTCAGAGCTAGTTTCTCCCTCTCTCTTCACATTTACTCTTTCAAGTAAAACCCTGCTACTGCTTTTTTCACATTTCACTCAATTTTTGGTTGGAGAGAAGAACTTGAACTCTAATTCTGGGTGGAGAGGTGAACAACCCTGAGCCTGGTAACATTGAATCCATGAGTGGCTTTCAGAAGGAGCTGCCCAGTAACATTGGACAGAGCCAGGAGATTCTAATAACAACACCAATGCTGATATAACCAAAGAAGGAAAACCTAACTAAGGCTTTGACATAAGTAAGTGGGAAGTCATGTCCCAGACAGAGAACACAGCAAAGAAAGATCTTGAAGGCTGCTAAATATGGAGTTTATTCAAGCTGCTCCTTCTAAAAGTTCCTTCTCTCTGAAGCATCATGATAAATAAAAACAGTACATGTCAATATTCATAACGTACTTGCCTATGACCAGCAGCTTTGTAAACATGGGTTTGTTACCTGTAAAAATCCATGTGACCCTCACAACAATCTCGTGAGAGAGCTTACTAGTATTCCAGTTTTACAGGGGAGGAGACAGTGGTGGAAATAGGTTGATGATTTCCCCATGCGGACTTTATAAAATGTCACCTTCATCAATAATGCCAGGCGTGCCACTACTGCCACCGACTGATGACCAAGAACTTTTCTGAATGTCAAATATACCTCCTCCTCAGATGTGGTACTCACTGCCCAGGTCAGGAAACTGAGGCTTGGGAGAGGGGTTAGCTTGAATCTGTGCATCCAGATCTGAGCCCAGTGAGCTGGAAACTCAGGCCTGATATAGAAGCCTCCTGTCTTAAGTGCTCTGTTGAGCGCTTAATTTCCTTACCTCACAAGGAATTAAGAAAGATGTGTTCTGTATATGTTTATCTGGCAACCTGAGTTTGGAAAGAAAGGATAAATAAAACTTAAGATCAATGAGATGAGTAGTATTAACTGTCTATCAGAATCCTTGCAGGAGGTGTGGGAAAACAGAGGTGGAGCTCTCAAATCATATTTTGAACAAAGACCCCAGGTGATCCTCATGTTTACTTTATAGATAGTATAACAACATGGTAAATAGCCAGGATTCTGCAATCCCAAGAACAGAGGTTAAATTCCAGCTCTGTTTCTTATCAGATATGGCCTGGCCACATTATTCAGCCTGGCCCTACCTCAGTTTCCTTGTGTACAAAGTAGAAATTGTATTTTAAAATTCTTTATTGGTCCCTGTTTGCAGCACATAACGACCACATTCCTCATGGGATGTACATGTACACAACACATCTTAGTTCTTTTTTTTTTTTAATCGCCTCCCTTTCTTCCCCTTCATCTCCCTTCCTTCCATCTCTCTTGGGTCCCTTCCCAAATGACGAAGATCTATTATCCTACCTTCTATTATCATTTATTTTGTTTTTATTTGGTGTTTCTCATATAAGGGAAATCATGCAACAGCTCGTGCATTGATTTATTTCACTTACCATTGTAGTCTCAATGTGCATCCATTTTCCTGCAAATGAATCAGATGTACTCTTCTTTATGCCAGATTAGCACCCATTATGCAGAAACCCCACACTTTTCTTATGCATCCATCTCTTGGTGGACAGATAGGCTGCTTCTGAGATTTAGCCCTAGTGAGTTGTACTGTTATAAACGTGAGTATTCATGCATCTCTGTAATACGATGTCATTAACATTTTCAAGAAGATACCTAGAATAGCTCAGTCAAATGAAATTCCTCTAGTTTTTGAGGCATCTCCACATTTGTTTCCATAGTGAATGTACCAATTCATAGTTCCACCAACAATGTAGAAGGATTCATTTTCCTGCAGCTTTGCTAGCATGTTATTATTTGACTTCTTGTTGCTGGCTAAGATGGAACCTCAGTGTTGTTCGAATTTGCATCACTCCAATGGCCAGTGATGTTAAATATTTTTTCATGTGTTAATTGGCCATTTGTACTTGAGACACCAAATAAAAATAAAAATAAAATAAATGATAATAGGAGGTAGGATAACAGATCTTTGTCATTTGGGAAGGGACCTAAGAGAGATGAAAGGAAGGGAGATGAAGGGGAGAAAAGTAAGTACAAATGTCTGTTCATTTCTTTCTTTCTTTCTTTCTTTCTTTCTTTTTTTAGTCTAGCCCAATAACTAGTTTTTTCTTTTTTTTATTTTCTGTAATTTAGGGAAGGGTCTACAGGGTCTTACTAGATGGGACTTGTAGAGATCTGCCTGTTTACAGCCTCCCAAGAGCTGGGATTACAGGCACGTGCCACCATGCTCCGTCTATGTCTATTTATTTCAGTTGCCCATTTTTTGATTGATTCTTCTATTTGGGGGAGATCTAATTTTTAAAAAATTCTTAATATATACTCAGTATTAGTCTTCTGTTCAAGGTGTAGCTGGCAACATTTTTGTCCATTCTGTTGGGTGTTTTGTCATGTTGCTGTTCTTTTCCTTTGCTGTGCAAACGCTTTTTAATTTGATCTGATCCAAGCTGTTGATTCTTGGTTCTATTCCTTATGGAACTAGAGTCTGGACAGAAAGCCTTTGTCTCCACAAGTTTAACTGTGTTTATTTTCTAGCAGATTAAGTACTTCTTTTTGAACAGTTAAATCTTTGATCCATTTTTAACTTTTTTATTTTATGGAAAAAAGGTAAAACAGAATTTTATAGCAAAGTAATAGAAGAATAATAATAGTACATTGTATTTTGCCATCTTACATTACAGAATGAGACATAGGCATAAGACGTCCAATTAATATTAGCACAAAACTTCCTTCTCAGTGAACTAAGAGACATTAACACTATAATTTACATTTTTCCCTTTTCCCTTCCTTCCTTTCCCCTGCCTTAGTTTCTTTTTCCTTTTAAATAGTTTCTTCCTGGTGCTCTTGCTCTTTGCCGCCACCATGAAAAGTTACTCTCTGCCACATGCCACTCTGCCTTGGCTGAGTATGGACTGAAACCTCTAGTAACTATGAACTAAATAAACCTTTCCTTCCTTCATTTAGGGTGTCAGGTATTTGTCCCAGCAACGAGAGAAGAGTAAGGCAGCATTTGGTACCACAGGAGGGAGTCGTTGCTGTGGCTAAACCTGACCATGTGGATTACAAGCTTTTGGGGATGGCTATGAGAAGAGATAGGAAAGATTCAGAGGTGTCACCTACAAGCGAAGTGCTGAACAGCTAGCTTCAGCTCTTCTGTTTGGGTAGTATTAACTGTCTATCAGAAGACCAGAAAGCTGATGGAAAGCTGGCCTGTAAAGATCAGGCTAGGAAGGTTGCTACTGGGAAGAAGGACTGCATTGGATTGTTTGTGTTTTGACTTGGCAGAGTCATTATCTGCATTTTGTTCCTGTCCAGAGACTTTGCCTGAGAGTGAGTTTAAGCATGGTGAACTGATTAATCTTTCAAAAAGTATTTCAAAGCAGCCAAACATTGGGGCAGTGGTATGGTTGTTACTGGGGGCTTTTAGCCAGATTTATGTTGAGAATGAAGAGCAAGGAGCCCAGCAGGATGGTTCAAAATATTGTGAGTTTGGTCAGAAAGGAAGCGCCAAGAAAGCTGTGAACTGCAAAGATGGAGCCCTGAGGATCTCCATTGCTGGGAAGGAACCTGAGAAGGGAAAGGATGGCCTGAGGGCATCACAGGAGGAGGCAGGTCTCCACCCTTTGAAGTCTCAGAACTGCAAAGGTCAGGGACTTTGCCTCGAGGGGAAAGCCACTGAGCCCCTTGTGCTGGAATGGGGGCCGCAGCTGCATCAGGTTCCAGAAGGGCTTGGACAAGGGGAATCTGTTTCTAGGAATCAGGATCAGCGTGCTCAGCCATCCAGGCACTCGGCCCCTACACCCAAGAGCAAGGGAAGCCTGGCTACTGTTCCAGCTGGCAGCAGACCTGGGCATCATGCATGTGGCATTGGTTGTAGGAGCTTGCAGAACGCAGGAGTTGTGAGGTTAAGAAGGCTTCCACCTTGATCTCAGAAGGCCTGGGAGGCCAGGCGGTGTGCCCTGAGAGAGCAGTGTGTGAAGCTGTGAGAGAGAAGCCTATCCAGTGGAAATCCCAGAAGTTTGGAAAAGCCAGGAGCGTGGATCATCTAAGGGAAACTGCAAGGAGGGAGCAAAGCCGGCCTAAGAGAGCTGCCGTGGGAGCTACCACAAGTGCCACAGGGGCGGAGTCACATGGAGCTCACAGTGTGGCACAGATTGCTTCGGATGTCCCACATGGAACTGCAGGACTTAAAGTTTGGCCCAGTGGATATTGGACTTGTGTTGGTCCCAATGCTTGGTATCCTGCTGTGTGTAGCTTTTGGAATGGTGATGTTTGTCTTGTGTTTCTGAATGTTGCAAGTGTCTAAGTTTTCATTTGTACTGGGGCTTGTAGTTGAGAGTTTGCCTCAGATCTTGGAGACTTGTGACTTGGGCTTTTCAGCAGTGCTGAAACTGTTGGGACTTCAGCAACTCTCAGAGATGGACTAGAATGGCCTTGCATAAAGGGAGGTGCATGAGTCTTTGGGGGTTCAGGGGTGGAATGTTGTGGTTTGTGTCTAGGTGTCCCCTCGAAGCCTCATGCAGCCTTGGGGCAGCTTCCGGAGTTCATGACTGATTACTGTGGGTGTGGCTGCACCTGCCCTGGGGCAGGAAATTTGCATTACAGTGTAAGGTGGGAAGAGAAGCCAGCAGCTTGAGCTGCTGCTACCTTCTCCCTTGTGCTCTTGCTCTTCGCTGCCACCATGAAAGATTGCTCTGCCATGTGCCAGTTTGCCTTGGAGCCAGCTGAGTATGGACTGAAACTTCCAGTAACTGTGAGCTAAATAAACCTTTCTTCAAAAAAAAAAGTTAAATAGTTTCTTCCTATTTCCCAATATCTATTGTACATTTTAAACCTTATTTAATCTTAAAATTTCTCACTTCAGGAAGACAATATGACGTTTACACATGAGTCTCCTTTATTTCACTTATGAGTATGGTCTCAAGTTGCTTCGCTTTACCTATGAAAGTCCCAAGTTTCTCCTTCTTTATAGCTGAATAGTACTGTTAGGTCTGAGAAGCCCACCACGTGAAGAAAGACTCCAAGAGATGTCCTCTCATGCAAAAGCAAGGGGATTTTATTTTCCATGCATGCAAGGGGCTCCCTGAACGTGCAGAGACCGAGAGCCCTGAGCTGACCCTGGGCTGGGTTTTAAGCCCAAAGACAAAGGGAGGAGGGGTTTTGCAAGTGCGGTTACAGAAGCGAATGGCATTGGTTAATTTAAATGACTCCTTTTACAATTATGAGGAAGTTTAGAGTTGAGCTGTGAGGATGTCTCCTAATATGGATAGCAGATGTCCGGTCAGGGCGCATTCTGCAAATTTCTTTACCTCTTTGTCAGTATTACCTAAGGGGGAGGAGTATGCGGAGACTCAGGATGGGGACATAGATCAGACTGCAGCAAGTCAGGACATGTCCTTTTAAAGCCTGCAAGTTGGGACATGTGCCTAGTCCAGGAAATTTCTGTACTGGGGCCATGTAGGTAAAAATCTCTTACATTCCCTTTTTCTTATGACAATCTCTAATCCTAGAGATTGGTATGACCTTCCTCTGAATCATTTAGCACTGAATATTCTTGTCTGAGGAGCATTAATTTTACCTCACCAATCTGTCCCTGGAGAAATCTGGTTATCCTATTAAGCATACATTGCCCAATGGTTATAACTAAAAGTAGCACAATTAAAGGTCCAGCTACGGCAAAAGCAAGGTTGTAAGCCAGGGAGATTTAGTAAACCAAGATTTAAAACATCCTTGTTGAGCTTCTCGTTCTTTTTGTCTCTGCTGCAGGTGCTCCCTCAGTCTGGTCATGGACTCTTTGACCACTCCTGAATGATCTGCATAAAAACAGCACTCTTCCTTTAAAGCTGCGCATAGCCCCCCTTCTCTAAGGAAGAGGAGGTCTAGGTCTCGTCTATTTTGGAGGACTACTTCGGAGAGGGAGGTTAGATCCTTAATTGGAGGAGGTGTTCCAAACAAAATCTCAAATGGGGTTAGTTCACACATATGAGGGGAGGGGGTATTTCTTGCTAGAAAAAGAGCATAAGGTAGGAGCATGGTCCAATCTTTTAAGCCAGTCTCTATGGTCAATTTGGTTAGGATCTCTTTAATTGTTCTATTCATTCTTTCTACCTGTCCTGAGCTTTTATATGCACAGTGTAATTTCCAATCAATCCCCAATATCTTGGCCACCCCCTGACTTACCCGGGCCACGAATGCCGGTCCATTATCAGACCCTATTATCTGGGGTAAACCAAACTGAGGAAAAATCTCTTCCATGAGTTTCTTTACCACAGACTGTGCAGTCTCTTTTTTTTTTTTTGGTGGGAAAGGCTTCTACCCATCCCGAGAAGGTGTCTATGAATACCAGCAAGTATCTGAGCCCATATCTAGCATGCTTAATTTCTGTGAAGTCTATTTTCCAGTGTTGTCCTGGTCTGACTCCTCTTAGCCTTTTTTCCATCGGCAATTTAGAGGGATGAGCGTTTACTATTTGGCACGCTTGACAGTCTTTTATTACTTGTTTATCTTTGAGTTTGAGATATGCCATTGATCCTTTAGTAACTGTGGTAGCTTTTTAGGTCCCAGGTGGGTGAGCTGATGGATATGCTGTATATGAGTGAGAATCTCTTGTTCTGTCATCGGGGGGATTTGGGGCAGCTCTGGTTGCGGGGTTACCTTGAGAGATAACTCCATTGGAATGTGTGAGGCCCCTCTTTTGGTTTCTTGATCCGCCCATCGGTTGCCCTCAGCTACTGGGTCTGAACTTCGTTGGTGGCCATTGCAATGGCCGATAGCTAACTCTTTAGGAAGCATGACAGCTGCCAGTAGCTCAAGAATTTCATTTTTGTTTTTAATGTCTTTTCCATTAGAGGTCAGGAGGCCTCTCTGTTGGTAGATAGCTCCATGTATATGGGCAGTAGCAAAGGTATATCGGCTGTCAGTATAAACAGTAGCTCGCTTCCCTTTGGCTAATTGCAATGCTCTTGTGAGGGCAATCAACTCAGCCCTCTGGGCTGAGGTCCCTTCTCTTAGCCCCGAGGACCAGATAACTTTTGTCTTGTCTTCCACAGTGGCCCCTGCTTGTCTCTTACCTTCATGTAGAAAGCTGCTCCCGTCTGTGAACCAGATTACCTCAGCATTAGGCAGGGGTCAATCTTTTTTTTTTTTTTTTGTCTTTTTTGAGACAGGGTCTCACTGTGCAGTTCAAGCTGGCCTTAAGCTCACTTTGTAGCTCAGGCTGGTCTCGAACTCACAACAATCCTCCTGCCTCAGCCTCCCTAGTGCTGGGATTTCAGGCATGCGCCACCATGCCCGGCTTGGGGGGTCAATCTTTAAGATCTATTCGAATACCTGTTTCTTCTGCCAAAATGTCTCGACAAATATGGATGACTGGCTCTGTAGACTCATCCGGGAGGAGGGTAGCTGGGTTGAGAGTTAAGGGATGGCCAAAGGTTACCCTGAGCTCGGGGAGGGGATCCGAGCCCCGTCCCCTCTAATCTTCTTCCCCTAATGCCAGCACAACTGGTCGGCTCTCTTGGGCCTACTTTTCTTTCTTCTTTTTATGTTCCTCACAGTCTTTTATGAGGTGCCCTATTTCCTTGCAATATGCACATTGGTTTGGCTCAAGGCGCGTGCGGCTGCGTGGCCCAGGGCTAGCTGAGGAACTCTGTACTACAGTGGCCAAGATCTTAGTTAACTGTCTATTTCTCTTTTCATCTCTTGCTGTCTCCCTTTTATAGAAAACTTTGTCTGCTTCCTTAACCAAATCCCTTAAAGTCGAGTCCTGTAACCCGTCTAGGCACTGGAGCTTACACCTAATGTCTAAGGCTGATTGGCCGATGAAGGCCATGGCCACTGAAGCCCTTTGTCCCTCATCCTGTGCATTAAAGGGTGTATATCTGCGGTAAGCCTCCATTAGCCTTTCTAGAAATATTGAAGGGGACTTGTTGGCCCCTTGAATCACCTCTCTTACCTTGGCCAGATTAGTAGGCCGCCGCGCGGCCGCTCGGAGACCCACCATTAGAGTCTGGCGATAGATGGTCAGATGCTCCCTACCTCTAGGAGTATTGGGGTCCCAATTAGGACGACGCAACGGGCAGAAGTCTTCAATGAGGTTTAGGAGCTGAGTAGGTCTCCCATCTGGACCCGGAACTGACTTTCTGGCTTCTAGCAAGATACAGTCTTTTTCTTCAGTGGTGAACAACGTTCCCAGCAGCTGCTGGCAAGTAGGCTGATGAGAGAACATAAGAGACTCCACCAGGCTTGTTAACCTAGTAGGATCCTCAGAAAAAGGAGGATTATTGTTTTTCCAATTATATAAGTCAGAGGAGGAGAAAGGCCAGTACTGTAGTGTGGGCATGTTTCCTCCTTGCCCGTCATCTATAGTAGGCCCATAAAGTCAAAGAGGGAGGGTGATAGCTACTTCTTGGGGACTCTGCGCCCGTTTGCTGCGAGTGCCCTGGGCCGGTCCGTGATCCACCTGTTGCTCAGGAAGGGCTGAATCAGCTGAGGGCAGCAGAGCAGGAGGGGCAGTCACCGGAGGAGGAGTGGGGAGAGCGGCGGCGGGGACCACCAGGGGTAAGGGAGGAGGAAGGATGGGTGGATAGGATGGAGGACCGTCCGAGTCAAACAGGATCAGATCAGATTGAGACTCAGGTAGGGTAGGGCGGGTTGAAGTGTTACTGGTTTGCATGAGGTTGGGAGGAGAAAAGGCCTTACCCATTCCGGAGGGTTCTCACATAGATCTTGCCATACCATAATATAAGGTTGTTGGTCAGGATGGCCCTGGCGCCCAGGGTGGAACACGATATTTTTAACGGCCTGGACTGATGAAAGGTGAAAAGTCCCCTCCGGCGGCCATCCACTTGAAAGGAAGGCCATCCCATTGAACAGAGAGTTTGCCATTTTCCCTTTTTAATAAGCAATGAGAGGTTATGGGCTCTCTCTCGGACTTTTGACCAGTGGTCTAGGGTAAGAGAAAGGGGGGTTAAGGCTGCTTGTCCCATCCTGGAACGTTCCTGTTGGGGCAAATTGGAAGTAAGTGCTAAGCGAGAGCCACAGACAAAAGCCGACAAACAAGACAGACAACAGAGAGGACACAAATCGAACAAGTCGGCGCCTTGCATGGTCATAGAACAAAAATGAAATTGCTTCAACCGGTCTCATTAAAAATTTTCCTGATCGGTATATCACTACTAATAGAGCTCTCAAGACAAAGGGAAACCAGAGTCTATTGGCCACACAAGAGTCCTCCGTTTGGGGGACACACAGATGGACCCTGGGTCACCCCAGGGATCTGAGACCACTCTGAGGTATCCCTCAGATGAGTGGCTTGCAACCTCTAGGCACGTCTGCCGATTGCAGGCAGCAGGAGGTCCCATTGCCAGCCACAGCCAATAGACAAATTAGCGATCGCAACAGACGCCCAAAAGGCCAGACGGTGTAGAACACCCACAACAAACGCCGAAGGCCAAATGGTGTAAAGCACCCAAAGAAAGAGAAACAAATGCAAATGCCCGAAGGCCAAACGTGTAAAGCACCCAAAGAAAGGAAAAGAAATGCAAATGCCCGAAGGCCAAACGGAAAAGAAATGCCTGAGCAAAATAGTGTACGGCCCGTACTTACCCCAAGAAACGGCTGTTGGAGCCACTCGCGAGGGCGATCCCAGACGAGCCCCCAAATGTTAGGTCCGAGAAGCCCACCGCGTGAAGAAAGACTCCAAGAGATGTCCTCTCATGCAAAAGCAAGGGGATTTTATTTTCCATGCATGCAAGGGGCTCCCTGAACGTGCAGAGACCGAGAGCCCTGAGCTGACCCTGGGCTGGGTTTTAAGCCCAAAGACAAAGGGAGGAGGGGTTTTGCAAGTGCGGTTACAGAAGCGAATGGCATTGGTTAATTTAAATGGCTCCTTTTACAATTATTGGTGGGGACAGTTATGAGGAAGTTTAGAGTTGAGCTGTGAGGATATTTCCTAATATGGACAGCAGATGTCCGGTCAGGGCGCATTCTGCAAATTTCTTTACCTCTTTGTCAGGATTACCTAAGGGGGAGGAGTATGCGGAGACTCAGGATGGGGACATAGATCAGACCTCAGCAAGTCAGGACATGTCCTTTTTAAAACCTGCAAGTTGGGACATGTCCCTAGTCCAGGAAATTTCTGTACTGGGGCCATGCAGGTAAAAATCTCTCTTACAGTACTTTTCTCTCATTGTTGGGACAAATACTCAATACCCAAAATTAAGGAAGGAAAAGTTTATTTATTTCTCAGTCACTGGAAGTTTCAGTCCATACTTGGCTGGCCCCAAGGCAGAGTGGCACATGGCACCACATAGCAGCCCTTCATGGTTGCAGCCAAGAGAAGGAAGAAATGGGAGGGGTAGCAGCAACAATGACAACAGAGAGTGAGGCTGTCTCCCCTGTGTTACCCCAGGCTGTCTGCCCCAGGCTGGGTGCAACACTCACACCCACAATCCCAGCACTAGATCATGAATTAATCACAAAGTCTAGGAGACACATCCCTTGACTGCTTGAGGCTTTCGGAGAACTAGACACAGCATAGCAGTATAAAAAGACCAAATCTTTTTTTTTAATCCATTTTTTGGTTGATGAGCATTCAGGCTGTTTCCAAGATTCAGCTGTGACAAATTGTGCTGCCATAAACATGGATGCACATATATCACTGTGCATGATATTTTCAATTCTTCTGGGAAGATACCCAGAAGGGGAATACCTGGGTTGGGTGGGACCTCTAACCTTAGCTTTTTGGGGAATGTTCGTACTGATTTCCACAGTAGTTTCACCAGGCTTCACAATACTGGAGAAGTGCTCATTTTCCCCCACGCCCCTCCAAGTGTTTGTTGTTGGTGGACTTCTTGATAATAGCTATTCTATCCAGAGTAAAGAGGAATCTCAGAGTTATTTTAATTTGCAGGTCTCAAAGGACCAATGATGTGGAACATTTTTTCATATATGTATTTGCCATTTGTATTTCTTCATCAGAGAAGCATGTATTCATCTCAGACTCCCATCTTTGGATTGGGTCTTTGAATTGAGGGGAGGGTGAGACTTTTTTTTTTTTTTTTTCAGTCCTTTACATGTTCTCCATAGAAGTCCTTTGTCTGGGGGACAAATATTAAATTTCTTTCCATTTGTGGGTCATCTACTTCACAGAACCAGATAAAACATTCCTAAAGTTCATTTGGAAACAGAAGAGACCTAGAATAGAAAAGGCAATCTTAGGCAACAAATGCAAGGCAGGAGGCTGCACAATCCTGGACTTGGAATTATAGGACAAAGCTACTGTGATAAAATCAACATGTTACTGGCAAATAAAATAAAGCGGACCTCAGGAGCAATGGGGCAGACTAGAATATTCAGACACAACTGTAAACACACTCAGCCACCCTATCTTTGATTGGGCCGAACATGGTCACTGAAAGAAAGAAAGCCTCTTCAGTAAATGGTGCTGGAAAAACTGGCTCTCTGCATCCTGAAGACTCAAACTAGACCCATGTCTATCACCATGCACTAAATCAAAATCAAAATGAACCAAAGACCTAAGTAATAAAGCAAAACACTAAATCTACCTGAAGAAAAAGTAGGTAGATAGCTTGAAGATGTAGGTGTATGCAGAAAGTTCATGAACGAAAGTTAAATTGCACTGTTAATAGTTCAAAGAATCAACAACTGGCAATTCATATTTGATCCATGTTTATTTTAGTTTAGGCATGAGAAATATAGGAGCAGATTCAATTTTCTGTGCGAGGATAGCCAGTTTTCCAGCACCATTTGTTAAAGAGGCTATCTTGTGAGCAGCATAAGTTCTTGGCCACTTTCAAAGATCAGGAAGCTGAATGTGCTTTGCTTCTATACCCGCTATTCTTTTAACAACCCCTATTCTATTCGTTGATTCATATGTCTGAATTTTATTGTTTTCCAATATCACGCTGATTTTCTCATTACAGTTTTGTGGTAGAACTTGAAGTTCAGGATTCTGATGCCTCCTCTTTCTTGTTTCCCAAGATTAGTTTTGCTATTCTAGGCTTTTCTGATTCCAGATGAATGTTAAGAATATTTTGTCCACATTTGTAAGGAATGCTACTGGTATTCTGATTGGGATTGCATGAAATCTGTGTATCAATTTTAGAAGTATGGCCATTTTTATGTGGTTTATCAGGAACAGAAGATATCTCTCTCTTCTTCTTCCTCCTCCTCTTCTTCCTCTTACTAATGTACAGGAATGCTATTGATTTTTGTGATAATTTTGTATCTTGCTATGCTATCAAATTTAGTTACAAATTCTAAGAGTCTTTCTTAGAATTTGTTGGTTCTTCTGTATAGAAGATCATGTCATCTCCAAGTGATAATTGGACTTGTTGCTCTCCTATATGTGTCCCTTTTCTTTTTCATGGCTGCTCTGGCTAATGTTTTGAGAACTATATTGAACAGCAGTGGTGGTAGTGGACATCCTTGTCTTTTTTTAAGGTTTTTTTTTTTTTTTTTTTTTTGGTGCAGGATCTCACTATGCAGCTCAGACTCAGAGTGACCCCCCTGATTTCTGCCTCCCTTGTGCTTGGATTACAGGTGTGTGCCACCACACCCAGACTCTGTCACTGACTCTGTGCCTGAGTATGGAGCTGGTGCCAGGAGCTGAACCCAGGCCCCTGCACTTACCTAAGCAAGCACTTAGTACCTTTGTCTTATCGCTGATTTTTAAGGAAAACTTTTAGTTTCTTCCCCTTTAACATGATGCTGGCCATTGGTTTGGCATAAACAGTTTTTATCAGATTGAGTTAAGTTTTTTTTTTTTTTTTTTTTTTTGTCTTTTTGAGACAGGGTCTCACTATGCAGTTCAGGCTGGTCTTAAGCTCACTTTGTAGCTCAGGCTGGTCTCGAACTCACAGCAATCCTCCTGCCTCAGCCTCCCGAGTGCTAGGATTACAGGCATGTGCCACCGCACCCAGCTGAGTTAAGGTCTTTTCATACCTATTTTCTTCAGTATTTCTGTCACAAAAGGAGGTTGGAATTCATCAGAAACTTTTTCTGCACCTGCTATAACTAGCATGTGCTTGCTGTCCTTGTTTCTGCTTATGCAGTGTAGGTGAATTGCTTCGCACATGTCGAACCATTCCTGAATTCCTGAGAGGGATCCTACTTGGCCATGAGATATGATCTTCTTTTGTCTCATATTTTAGGCAATGTTCCTTTTTAACTTTTTAAAAAAATGTAAAGAGACAGAATATAAAAACTAATAGTAAAACAGCTTCAGGTTAGTAGATCATTAACAATAATTAATGCATTGCATATTGCTGTCTCTGTAGTAGCTATTCAGAGTTGAAGATAGAGGCGTGATATCTCATCTGAATAATATTATCACAGACCTTTAATTTCAATAAACTAAGATAAGCTGGCTGTGTAGCTATCTTAATTATCTTGGGTACACATATATTTTTTTCTTTTATTCTTCCTTCCTTTCCCCTTTCCCCATCACAGTTTGTCTTTTATTTTTTATCCTATTTATTTTTTGTCTTTTTGAGACAGGGTCTCATATGCAGTTCAGGCTGGCCTTAAGCTCACTTTGTATCTCAGGCTGGTCTCGAACTCACAACTATCCTCCTGCCTCAGCCTCCTGAGTGCTGGGATTACAGGCCTGCGCCACCATGCCCAGCTTTGTCTTTTATTTTTGAACAGTTTCTTCTCATTTCACAATATCCATTGCACATTTCAGACTTTACTTACTCTTTCAGCTTCTTCCACTAGAGAGACAATATGCTGTTTACACATGTGAGTCTGATGTATTTCACTTATGAGTATGGTCTGAAGTTTTATCCATTTACCTATAAAAGATTCAGTTTTGTCCTTCTTAATGGCTAAACATACGCCATTATATTTTTTAAAAAACATATCTTTTTCCTACTTTTTTTTTTTTTTTTTGTGGAACCAGGGATTGAACTCAGGCCCTTGCACTTGCCAGGGAAGCACTTATTACACTCAGTCATCTCCCCAGCTCCTAAAAACGTATCTTTTTAATCCATTCCTTAGTCGATGGGCATTGGGGTTGTTCTTGCCCCAGCCTGGCTGCTCTACTGGAGTGAGGTTGTGTATTTTATTCTCCTCCTGCATGGAACTGGGAATGGGGCCTGTGCATGGGCCACACCTCCAGCCACCATGCTGCACTGCTGAGGTAGTGCTGTGGCACAGTGCTGTGGCACAGTGCAGTGGCTACTTGGGCTCCAGCAGGATTTTCTGTCCCAGGAGAGACCTGTCCTCCTTCCATTTGGCCTCAGGGAAAAGGGCTAAACAGTGACAGGAGACCAGTTCCAAACGTCCTGTCTTTCCTCTTCTGCAGCCTTCTAAAGCAATGCAAATCTTTCCATATTCTCCTCCTTCTACTCTAGATTCCCTTCTCATGAGCCACAGAATCTAAAGTGCTGAAGAGGAAGAGAAGCTGGACGTGACATACATCATCCCAGCACTCTGTGAGGCTGAGGCAGGTGGATTGCAAGTTCGAGTCTACTTTCAGCATCTTAGTGAGTTAATGACCCTATCTCAGAATTGTAAAACAACATAAAAGGGCTCAGAGGGGCTGAAGATGTAGCCCAGCAGCGCAGTGTCTGTATGGCAAGTTTGAGGCCCTTAGTTTGATTCCCAAAAACAGGGTGAATGAGAGGTAGCTCAGTGTGAAGGCCCTGGGTTCAACTCCCAGTACTGGAAAAAAGTGGGGAGAATCTTAAACAAAGTCTCCTTGGAGGTTGTAAATACAATGCATTCACAATTTTCTTTGTCATGCTCTATTACATACTAGGTTCCATTTGTATGTCATGTGGCTCCTACAAAAACATATCAAACTAATAAGTTGGGGCTGGGGGGATGGCTCAATGGAATAAGTGCTTCCTTGGCAAGTGCGAGGGCCTGAGTTCAATCCCTGGTTCTGCAAAAAAAAAAAAAAAAGTAACTTAGCAATTCCCAGTTGCTAAGACTGGTGAGGTTGTAGAAGGATAATGAGTGCTAGTACATGGTCAAAGGCATGCATAAGAATTCTTACAATAGGGCCAGTGAGATAGCTCAGTGGACTAAAGTGCCTGCTTAGGCAAGCATAGGGATCGAGGTTCAACCCCCTGCACCACGTGCTGTGCCAGGCCCACTCCCAGGACAGATGCGCCAGCCAGAGTCCAGGCGTGGTGGCACACTTCTGTAATCCTAGCACTGTGTAGGCTGAAAGTAGGAGGATCACAACAAGTCCAAGCTGCATGGAGAGATCTTGCAACAACCAAATACATTAAAAAGAATATTTACAGCAGATTTATTTGCCATAACTCAAAACTTGAAACAACTCTCCACTGAGTGGAATGAATAAACACACAGAAAGCTATACAACCCTGAAAGAACAAAGCAGCTCCATGCATGCAACATTATGGACGAATGTAACTGAAAGAAGCCAGCTACAGAGGAGACTGGTATTCTATTTAGATGAAGTTAAAAGATAGACAAAACCATGACAGAAGTTGGAAGTTGTGCTTATCTACACAGAAAGAGAATTTGCTGAGAGGATATGTGAGGAAGCTCACCTGCAGTGGTCATTCATCTGTATCTAGGGATCTAATTTATTAGAGTACAAATTCTCAAGGGAGTTATTAATAATCTTCAGGATTTTGAGAGTCCGTTGTGATTTCACCTTTGTCATTTCTAATTGCATTAATTTTGAACTCTTCTTTCATTTTTTAAAAATTAAGATTGGTTAAGGATTTGTCTATTTTGTTTATTCTTCCAAAGAACCAGGTCTTTGGTTCATTCTTTGTACTGTTTTTTAGTGTTGAATTCACTAATTTTTACCATAATCTTAGTCTTTCCTTACATTAGCACTTGATTTGGATTTTTCATATTTTTTCTAGGGCCTTGAAGTGCATTATTTAGTTATTTTTTGGGCTCCCTGTGTTTTTACAAGGTGGGTGTTCACAGCTATAAATTTCCTATTAGAGCTGCTTTCTTTGTGTGCCATATGTTCTGGTATGTTGTACTAATATTGTTTTTGAGTCTGGGAACTGTCTAGTATCTTCCTTGATTTCTTCTGTGACCTATTTATTATTCAAGAAAATATCAATTTCCTTGTATGTTGGGAACACCTACAGCTGGAAACTGATCCTATATGGGAGGGGCACGATGAGGCCTTATTGCCTAAAACAGTCCACCTACCTCAGTCTGGGGAAAAATCATCCTGCCTGGACACTGTGGGCTGTGAGTCCCTGGGCAACCTTGTGTCTTGTAGCTTTTCAAAGGTATAAACAAACATACCTATTATTGTTTTGGGGGGTTTTCCCCATCAAGCTTGGTCCACCAAATGACCTCAGCTATTATCTCATCTTATTTTCTAAATCCCTTCACCATTTTCTCCCAGGGACCACCAAGAGACCAACAGATCCTTACACTCATGTTCATTTATTTTCCATGGCTTCTTTTGCCATTGATTTCTAGTTTTACTGCATTATAATCTGATAATATGTATGGAAGAATTTTGATTTTTGCATTTACTTAAGTATGCTTTATAGGTTAGCATGTAGTCCATTCTGGAAACAGTTGCAAGTATTTCTGAAAAGAATGTTTATTGTACTCTTATTGAATGGAATACTTGGAATATATCTAAGTCTATTTGTCAAAGGTTTGGTTCAGCTCTGATATTTCTTTGTTGACTTTTTGTTTCGATGACTGGTGTATTTGTGACTGGGGTACTGAAGCCCTCCATTCCAACTTCATGGGTGTTTACCTTATTTTTTTTATATCCAGTAGTGTTTGTTTAATGAAGTTGCATATGTTGGCATTGGGTGCATATATGTTTATGATAGTTATCTCTTTCTGTTGAATTTTCCCTTTAATATGTGGTAACCTTGTTTACCTCTTCTGATCAGTTTTGGCTTGAAATAAACTTTGTCTGAAGTTAGCATAGCTACTCCTACTTTTTATCTGGGTTCCCACTGCATGGAATGTTGATTTCCATTCTCTGATTTTGTATCTGTGCATTTATTTTTGGATTAAATGTGTCTCTATTTCTTG
Source organism: Ctenomys sociabilis (assembly GCA_004027165.1). Lineage (NCBI taxonomy): Eukaryota > Metazoa > Chordata > Mammalia > Rodentia > Ctenomyidae > Ctenomys > Ctenomys sociabilis. The sequence continues at coordinate 96,102 of PVKA01002327.1, read as the reverse complement.
TATACTGCATAGCCCTGGGCTTTGATTCTTGATTCCACCAATCTATGTCTTTTGGTTGAATAATTAAGACCATTTTACCTGAGAACTATTACTAAAAGGCACTGGCTTTTTCTATTATTTTCCTGTTGCAGATCTTTTCCTTCTGCTTACTATTCAGCCTACATGGTATATTCATTCAATCACACATGTTGGTATTGTTGTCTTCATTATATCTTCCTAGGATTCTTGAGAACTTTTGGTCACCAGTGCTGGTTTGGTGGTCATCAATTTCTTGCTTTTTTTTTAATTAATTTTATTGAAAAACAAATAGCACTGAGACAGTTTCAAAACAGGTTAGCAAGACAGTTACAATAATTAACACATTGCATATTGTTGTCCTCATAGTGGTTATTCCTAGTACAAGATGCAGACATGATATCCTGTCCACAAACACTACTAGTACAAATATTTCTTCTCACTAAATTAAGAGAAAGTAGCTGTATATTTATCTTAACTATTTTTTGTACTTTTTATTATTATTTTTAAAAATACAAAATAGTGATAGAAGAAAACAACATTATACAGGATTGAAGATTTCACTAATCAGAGTAATAGGAATCCAACAATAGTTGCTGTATTACATGATGCTATGTGCAAATTAGTTTTTCAGATTACCAGATAGTCATCAATTTCTTGAGGTGCTTTTTATCATGGAAATACCTTATTTCTCCATTAAATTTGAAAGGAAGTTTCGGAGGATCTGCAAGCCTGGGCTGGGAATGGTTATCTTTTAGTGCTCAAAAAATTTCATTCTAAGTGCTCCTGGCCTGCAAGGTTTATACTGAGAAGTTTGCTGTAATTCTAGTGCATTTGCCTTTATAAGCAATGTATTGCTTTTCCTTTCTTTTTTGCAGTTAAGATTCTGTTGAAATTCTGGATTTTTTCTATGATAAAACATGAAGAGTCTCTCTTAATTGTGACTAGAGCTTTCTATGCCTTACTTATCAGTATGTTTAATCCTTTCCTATATTTGGAAAATTTTCTGCTGTTATCTCTAAACAGGCTTTAAGCCCTTCATGCTATCTTTTGATTTTTCGCTTATTTTAGTTAGCTTTAGATTAATATTCTTTCTGCCATCTAATAGCTATTCGTGTGCTCTTGTTGTTCTTTAAGGTGTCTCTAAGTCTTGGAAAGCATTCCAATCTTCTAATTGCAATATTCTCCCATCCAAGTACTAATCAGGCCCGACCCTGCTTAGCTTCTGAGATCAGACGAGACCGGGCGCGTTCACGGTGGTACGGCTGCAGACCTAATCCTGATGCTCTGTCCTCACATTGGCTGCTTCTGCTGCCCATACTTTCAGTTTCCTGGATTTCTGTTTGGAACCTTTCTCTCCTTTCTTTCTTCCTTTCTGTTTTGCAGTAGCAGGGATCAGAACCTTGCACTTGCCAGGTAGGCACTTATTATTTTTTTTTGTTGTTGTTCCTGAAATCCCTTCTAGTGTGTTCCTCATTATTCATTTTCAGAGCACCAACTTAAACTTGGATAGGTTGAATTAACCCAACCCACCTGTGGCAGGTACACTCAGCATGATGTATAAAGTATAACATTCAATTTATTATTTCTTTTACAGCGTCCCTTAGGGGGGCTTTGGTTGAGGTCAGGGGCAGCACCAGCAGGTCTAAATCCGGGTGGAGGATTTCGGTCCTTGCGAGCTTCACGAAATCGATTTCTGACCACTTTGCTGTGAATAGTACAACTCACACAGTAATGCAGCTTCACATACAACTTGGGAAGCACATGACCGTCGAAGACACTCGCTTCAGAAATGTCCCTGATGGTGGCGGCCTCCACTATGTTCCTTCTTTTTTTTATCATCTTGGAAAGAAGGACCTGAAAGAGGGAGGCAGGCACTTATGCTGCTGAGCTATCTCCTTGGCTCTGGAACCTTTTTTTTTGAAGGGGCAGTCAGAACCAGGGATTGAACTCAGACCCTTGTGCTTGCCAGGGAAGTGCTTATTCTACTGAGCCGTCTCCCTGGCCCCTCTGGAACCTTTTTATTGACTCTTAATTTTTTGCTAGGCTGGTCATTCACGTTTTGTATAATTTTATTTAGATTAGCTAGCTTTTCATTAGTGTCTTCTATAAGTTCAGTGATTACATATTTAGTTAAAATTTATAAAAGCCCACTGAGCACCTTATTGTTCTGTTTCAATGAACTTTTATCTTTTAAAATAATTTAGATATGCAACTTTAGCTTTCTTCCTCACTACTCCATGACCAGTTTTGGGGGAGATGAGAGTTTTGGGAGTTTGTTTTGCTTTACTTTTTCTTGTATAGTAGCTAGCTAACTGGTAAGCAACTTCTTACACCCAGCTGAAATGAACTAGCATGGGTTGGGTGTGGGAGGCCTACCTGGCAGGAGACACTGCCAAAACACTGGGGGTGCTGTCTAGAGAAGCTCTCAGCTGCTGGAAGCTGCTAGTTTGCTTGGGCTGTTCTTCTGGAGGACCCTGTTGTGCTGGCTTTCCCCATGAACTTGGGAGAATCTTGGGCCCTCATCTTGAGCAGCGATTCCTGGCTCCAGAGGGGAAGATGGTGCACTGCTCAGCCTCGTGAAGCTTGTATTAGCTTTCCTGATGGGAACTCGGCTTTGCTCGTTATTGGAGGAGCTCGGGACCTCACTGTTGCTGAGGACGGCTGTGGTACTTTTGGAGGAACTCCAGTTCTTACCTTGAGCATTGCTTCCTAGCTGTTTGGATCCCTCAGCCTACTAGCACAGATCCTTCATCCGGCTGGCATAGCCTTCCCAGCTTCCACCACTGCACTTTGGACCTTTCCAGCACAGATCTGTGAAGTGGGCCTGCATGAGACGTTGGTATAGGCGCTGGGCCTCCAGCTGGACTTGTGGGAGGCACTGTTATGAGCTCTAGGTTTCCAGCTGGACTCATGCAGGATATTAGGATCTAGGCTCTCAGCTGGATTCTTTAGTGTTTAGTGTGTGTATAGATTTCTTGTTCTTGTATGTGGTTCTTGGGTGATTCATTACAAAATGCTATTATAAAATATGTCCTGAAAAGCCGGGCGTGGTGGCGCATGCCTGTAATCCCAGCACTCGGGAGGCTGAGGCAGGAGGATTGTTGTGAGTTCGAGACCA